>ML799260.1:224985-237143 GCA_009831015.1 Picea engelmannii
ACTGTAACGGCTTGTGTTTCAGCATCGTTGGTTCTAGCGGTCTCCTCTGTGTTTCAGCATCTGCAGCTCTGGGCTATGTAATAGCTCTGTGTTTCAGCAATTGCGACTCCGGACTGTGTGACAGTTCTGTGTTTCAGCAACAGTGGCCTCGGACTGTATAGCCTCTCGTGTTTCAGCAACAGAGATCTCGGACTGTATAGCCTCTCGTGTTTCAGCAACAGAGACCTCGGACTATATAGCCTCTTGTGTTTCAGCAACAGCGACCTTGGACTTGTGTGACAGTTCTGTGTTTCAGCAACGAGGTTCAAATGCTAATCTACAGTCTAATCAATGGTTAAGTCCAAAAGTAATGTAAAATATTATGCAAAACAGATTAAACGTATAGTAATGAGAAAGGACGTTGTATACCTTTGGGATGATCAGCTAAAGTGATAGTATGAGTCTAAATATAGGTGATCAAGAGTATAATAATGGCAAAAAGTATAGGCAAAAAGGTACATAGTGTGGTCCTAACAGATAGCACATGTAGGGTCTCTCAATTTTGCAGTCACAGAAGAGTCAATTGCTGCTGCAACAAAAATTCCAAGAATGGGAGGTAGGTGGTTCAAGAATCATCAATTTCCGCACTCAAGTTACAACAAGGTGTTTAAGCCCGAATTCGAGAGCATTTCAGGAGCGAAAGGATATGCTAAGGAGTGGATAAAGCTAGAATTGGTTAATTCCCTCATTGTTATCAAAAAGTTAATTACATGTGAAGGTAGATACTCCACCTTCAAAGGTTGTCACTCTAGATTGCTAGCTCATTTTTTGTTCAATAAACCTTTGAAATTTCCCTTTTATTTTCTCAAAAGCTGTGAGAAAATGTCCTCTAAAGTGAGGAAAAATGTGACCAACCCCCACAATAGTCTTTTCCACCAGGGTTTGATCAAACTCCTCGTTCTTACCGAACTAGAGAAGCATGGGAAAAGTTGGGATGCCTTTATCTACCAGTTTGCAAATCCTCACTTGACAGTTAAGACTGGAAAAAATCCACTTAGCCTAAACATTATCTCTCCATCCAAACCTCACTCTCAAAAAACTCCAAACTCCCTTGCACAAACTCCCTCTTTTCCAGAACAATACTA
Source organism: Picea engelmannii (assembly GCA_009831015.1). Lineage (NCBI taxonomy): Eukaryota > Viridiplantae > Streptophyta > Pinopsida > Pinales > Pinaceae > Picea > Picea engelmannii. Next base: position 226,110 of record ML799260.1, read on the forward strand.
AAAGCTTGTTGATATTCCTACTTCTTCATCGGGGAAAAAGACCAAGAACAAAGACCAAAATAAGCCTATTGTTGACCCCCCAATTCCTTCATTTTCTCTTGATCCTACACCTAAGAATCCCCACAAAGTAATGCAGCAAGACTTTCCCATCATTCCCACAAACAAGAGAGGAGCCAACCAATTTGGTAAGGGACCCTTTCGGAAGAGTACACAGAACATAAGAACCAAACCTTATGCAAAGCCTCCACCTGCTTCGGATCCTATCCAAGTATCCTCCGACCTTGAGAACCCTCATAAGCAACCTAGAGAATTCTTTGCACATGGATTAGAGCCACTAAGAAAAACGAAATCAGAACCTACCTAACCTTTCCGATATCCCATCACTCCTACTTCACCCATGCCCACTCTTGATCCTAAAATTGATAAATTGACCACATCTCTCAAAGGACCTAAGCCTTCCTCGGAGATCACTGATTCTTCCCCAACTATAGAGGAGCTACAAAGGGAAAACCATCAGCTTCTCCAAGAATTAGAAGAGAGGAAGACAATAGATGCACACCTTCATCATGACAATGCAGTCCTTCAGGCAAAAGTTAACTCCCTTCAACGGTTGGTCGATGGGATGACCCAATCTAACCGCAACTTAAGAGCACAATTAAAGCAACATAAGAGGCACAAGGCTAAGACTACACAAAAAGAAGGAGAGGCTTCTAAATCTGACCCTCCTCAGCAAGCCTAGTTCTGAGGGATGACTTCTTTTTGTTTGTAGTGGGACCTGCAAAATCGTAGGTGTGGGGGTATGTTGGGCCCGAGATATGATCATCTTCATGACGTTATTATATACTTTTTGCCATATGTATATATGCATTTTTATCTTTCAAATGAGCTTTTTGAAGAATTTTATGGTAAAATGATATAATCGGCATGAGGTACGTATAATTCGTGTTTTGTGATTCAATCAAGTTTAATTTATCATATTTTATGGTTTCAAGGAGTTAATTCATGTTTTTTTGCTATTACAGGGCAAAACACACCATGTTTCTTGGTTCGACACTCATTCTGGCACTTGATCCAGCACTCGTTCCGGTACTTGATCCGACACTCGTTCCGGCACCCAGTATTGCACAAAAACGCAAGGCAAGTTGGTGGTTATGGTATTGGTGGCCGGTGGTGGACAAATCGAGCACATGGGTTTTGTTTGTCATCGCCCCCTCCGGCTACTAAGCTCAAGACAACTCAATTTCAGTTGTCCAAAGAGGGTGATTATTGGGTCAACCACCTAGGTTGTAAGCTTATAAATACCGATACGATGATCATTAGATTGTTAACCAAGTAGCATAAGCATTAGAATTTCCAAAAAAACGATTTTGCTCTGTTTGAGTTTTTATATTGCCATAATAGTGCCAGAACTGTGTTTTTGACTTTCATGGTGAATTCGGCCTGCTAAAGTTTGTGGTGTGCTTGTAGAAGGTAGCCACGACTTGTTGGGGGGCCCACTAGCAGTCTGGTGATGTTTAGTGTGTTATTTATATATTTCATAATTTAAATTGTCTTTTATTTCCTGTACATGTATGTTTTATGTTTTAATTAGCTAGCTGTGATTTAATTGTTTTATTGTTCTTTTGCAGGTTAGTGTGATGAGTTACGTTAGCATGAATTAGTTTTGTAGGATAGGAATATACTTGCAAGTCTCTACACTAACCCCATATGCATCTAGATATCAGATTACACTTTTATTCATGATCTTACAACCAAGTTTAAAACATAGTTGTTTTTAGAATAAAACAGAGTTCTATTTGGGTTTCATTTGACAAGGATCTTTGATGGATGGATAGATTTAATTCTAGTTCTTAATCATAATTTGTTTGTCTTAGTTTTAGATAGAATTCATTTGTTTAGTTGTTGGTTAATTGTCAATTTACTTTTTAATAAGCATAGTTTAATTTATGTTTTTAATTCATTTTCTTATCATAGCTTGAATGATTAAAATAAACATAGTATAGTTTTATTTCACGCAATTTCCTTTCATAGATTAAAATGCAATTAAATTTCTTAGTTAAATAATGATGATCTCGTTATGATGTTGATGGTTTGTACATGAATATGCAGGGCATTTAACATTACTTTTATCATGGCTAAGTTTTCATTAGACTATTTACTTCACACCTTTCATTTTGCCATTGAAATTAGTATTGAACTTATACCATTAGAACTGTCCTTTGTGGTCAAGTGTCATCGAGATATCATCCGTCACCACCGAAGGCATTCACACAAACACCAGCATTACATTTGAGTGTTTAATAGATTAAATATAGTTTCTTGTTTTTATAAGTTAAGAATTAGTTGGTAGCCTTTCTTGCTTTCAATAGAATAGATTTACTTTCATGCATTGCATTGAGCATTAAATTTCCTTTCACGCAAGAGAAATAGTTTTTCATTAGGCATTTAGTTCACTTGCCTCTTAGGATAGGTAGTTGTTCAACGAGAAATCTTTGCTTACTTGTCCCTTTTCTTTAGTAGGATAGATAGTTCCATTTGCTTACTTGTCTTTTTCTTTAGTAGGTTAGATAGGTGTTTTTGCTTGTTTGTCTATTTGCTTTAATAGGTTAGATAGGTGTTTTTGCTTACTTGCTTATTTAATTGCTTTCATAGGGTAGTTTCTCATTGAATGTAGGTTGGCAAGTTAAATGTAGTTTTCTTTCATCATTTGCTTAGTATGGTTAGTAGTTTACCTTTTCTTACTGTCATGAACTAGTTTGCTTTACATAGAGTTTTTATTCGCTTTCTTAGGAACTATCCATCAGTCCTTGGCCCAAAAGTACTTAGGTTACCTAGTTTCAATTTGCTTAGTAAGGTTTGTTCATTAGATAGTTTTTCTTGAGTAGATTAACCCTAGATAGCTTCTTTTCGTAGTTAGACTATACTCCTACCAACCTTTTTACCTTTGGCATATATTTTGCCACAACTCTAAGTTTACTTACCCTGGGTTGACAATTTAATTGAGGCTAGTTTAGTGTCTTTTTTAGTACATATAAATCACCTAACAGGAATTGTATTGCAGTTGTGTGAGCGAGTGAATATTGTATTATGAGACTAGAGACTATGATAGAAAGAAGAGGAAGTTACAAAGGGTACGTTGTAGGTTGTATCCCTTCATTTGTTGGACAATAATAAAGGAAGGGCCTGAAAATTTATCTCGTGGACGTAGCCCACACTAGGTGAACCACACATATCTATGTCTCTATTGTATTTTGTATCTTTTGTGTTTTATTTCCACATTTTTTTTATTTATTGCTTTTTGATCCTATTTTTCTAGCAATTGGTATCAGAGTGAAAGGTAACTCACAGGAAAAGAGGGTTCTTGGTTCGAGTGGGAGCAATGGCGGAAGATGAAAAGTTTAACGTAGAGAATTTTAATGGCAAAAACTATCAGTTATGGAAGATGCATATGAAAGATTATTTATATCGGAAGGATCTTTACCTATTTTTGGGCAGAAAAGAAAAATAACCAGTGAGTATGAAGGACAAAGAATGGGAGATTCTTGACATAAAGGCACTAGGAACGATATGACTATGCCTAGCAACGTCAATGGCTTTCAATATTTCAAAATAAAAGACAACGAAGGATATGATAAACACATTGGATAAACTATATGAAAAACCCTCGACTTCCAACAAAGTATTTCTAATAAAGTGATTATTTAATATGAAGATATCAGAAGATGGGTCTCTTACCAATCATTTAAATGAATTCAATATGATTACTAATCAACTAAGTTCTGTAAAAGTGGAATTTGATGATGAGTTTAGGTCTCTTATAATATTGTTCTCATTTCTTGCTCCAAGAGGAAATCAATGGCCACCCACGTATTCCACTGGCTCAAAACAGGAGTTTCCACTTGGCAATTTTTATATAGTTTTTCAAGTCATAAAATTTTGGGGTCGTTTTGAGGCCCTAAACAACATTTTTTGGGCATGGAAAAGTCACATTGTATTATTTATCCAGAGTGTGATGGAAATATGTGAAGTCCTCAGATAGACCTTTCTAACGAGCTATCGCGCAACCCAAACGAATATTGTATGCAAATGTTATTCCCTTGGGAAGTTGACATATCAACTACCCCTATCGGGGCCCGTAAACCTTTCGGAGTTTCATCTTCCAGGGTTAGGGTTTTGGATTTTCTTTATGTTAGAAAGGCCTCTAGAGCCTCATTGTAAACATCATCTTCTTGTGAATGAGTGTATCCATCACATATATTCTCAGAGATAAGTTGCCACCATTCTAGAGAGTTCATTCACTCTGTATTTTTACAGTTCCTGTACATTTCCATCATTAATAAAAATTGTGCATTATTGTATCTCAGTGTTTTTGGAAATATATTTGTGTATTTACTTATTATATTTATGCCTTCATTTCATTCTCAAAATAATCTGGATCAATGGAATTAGAGAAGGCTACTCCTTTTTGTTTCTTAGTGCATGACCTCGACGAGGTCAGGGTATAGAGAGTTGGGTCTCGAGCTAGTTTCTCTTGAGGAAAACTTCTCTCGCCAGCCCAAACAAACTCCCATGGCAGAAGAAAAGAGAGATGAGGGAGCAGAAGATCCCATCAAGTTGTTTCTTGTGGAATCCCTCATGCAATAGAGGAACGAGATGTTGGAGAATTTTTTCCAAAACATTCAATGATTACCAACAATAACAAGTGCGTCTTCATCAAGCAGTCATTTTAGAGACGCTTCCCCATTCAAGGTACAAGTTAATTTTGATATTCCTGTATTTAAAGGTTAGATCAATGCAAATTCTTTGGAAAAATGGTTAAATTTGCTAGAAGGTTATTTCTCTGTTCACAATTTTTCTGACAGAGAAAAGATCACCTTTGCGCTCCTTAAGGCTCTCACCCATGTCAAACATTGGTGGGAAACTTACTGGGAGAAAAATTCCACAGAGGATTCTGGAATATTTGGGGTCGATCCCACTTGGGATTTTTTTATGGATGCGGTCAAGGAGAAATATTAACCTGTGGGAAACTATGATGACCAGTACATGAGAAGGACCACACTGCTTCAAGAGAGGGGCCAAACAATGTTGGAGTTCACAAATACCTTCCATACCTTGCACATCAAGTTGGGTATCAAAGAATTTGAGTGAAATCTAGTTCTAAAATACTACAAGGCTCTACACAGGTACATCCAAACTAAAATAGACTTTTTGGATGTTTCATCACCGGAAGCCTCTTATATATATGTTGTCAAAATCAAACATAAATTTAAGCAACAAAACAAGCGGGAATTCGGGTCTGGAAATATGCAACAACCAAAGTATGGTAAAGGTAGCCCTAACTCATAGAACAACCAATCTCAATACCACCAGTACAAGCCGCATGAAATAAGGTTAATGGGAAGACGAAAAATGACATTGGGAAGTGGTATGACTTCCCCAAAATCCCTTGGCACAACACTGATGAATGTCGCTTGAAACAGTCATTGGTAGTCAAGGTCAAAGAAACATATCTGAGCCTCGAATCAAACTCGGATTCAAACAATAATAAAAGGAGACAGATAATTGATGCAAAACCCACTGCTACTATCACGACCACAACAAGATAGCCAGAAGAATCAGAGGATCCTGATGAGGGGGAGCCCCTCTTCCATTCACATATGTGGGTGAAGGGGACCCCGCTGCATTTTATTGTTGATAGCGATAACTAGAAGAACCTAATCTCAGCAGAGGTCGTCAAGCAGTTGGATTTGAAAACAACACCACACTCACAATCATACAACATCAGGTGGATTTTCCAGGGTCAAGATCTTTGTGTTAGCCAACAATGTCTCCTATCCTACGACATCAATCCCTTCAAGGATGAGGTGTTGTGTGATGTTTCCCCATTGGAAGTATGTGATGTTTTGTTAGTCCAACCAGATATGTGGAAGTGTCATGTTATTTATGAGTCTCTACCTCATAGTGTCATTGTTACTTTGGGGGGTAAGGTCTAAAGGATACTAGAGGTAGTTTTGACTACTGTCCCAACAAAACAGTGTTGCAAAGTAATCTCTCATACCGCAAAGTCTATCCTCTTCACAATCTTTGCATAAGGTGAACATACGTTGAACATAAGGACACTGCAACCACTGCAACCTTGACCCAATACCTTTCTATCCATCAAAAGCGGATTGTAGAAGATCAACAATATATTCTTACTACACCTAAAGGGGTGCCTCCACACTACCTAGTCAAGCGAAGTTATAACAAATCCCTTCATACTCTTTGTGCTCCATCTTCACCGAAAAATTCCTCCCACACTCAGATAGATAATGCAGTGATATTGGTTAAATGGATCCAACCTCTCAAACAATAGGTTCATAAAAACCTTCAAAAAAATAAGTAGAACAACTTCTTCAACAAGGCAAGCAACTCACCAAGGTTTAGATTCAACAAAAGCTTCCTCAAGAACTTGATGCAATGAAGACCATTGATTCCTAAGGGGGGAATAATGATCCAGGAAGAAATCGATGGCCAGCCACCTATTCCACTAGATCAAAACAAGGGTTTACACCTTAGCAGTTTTTCTATTGGTTTTCAAGTCCTAAACTTTCGAGGCCCTAAACAACGTTTTTTGGGCATGGAATAGTCACAATGTATGTTCTAGCTAGAGTGTGATGACAAAATGTGTAGTCCTCGTAGACCTTTCCAATGAGCTATCATGCATTCCAAACAAAGATTCTATGCAAATTGTACGCCCTTGGGAAGTTGATGTATCAACTACCCCCATCGGGGCCCACAAACCTTTTGGCATTTCATCTTCCAGGGTTAGGGTTTTCGATTTTATTTATGTTAAAAAGGCCTTTGGAGCTTCATTGTAAACATCATATTCTTTCGAATGAGCATAGCCATCACATATTCTCTTAGAAATAAGCTGCCACCATTCTAGCGAGTTCATTCACTCTGTATTTTTACAGTTTCTGTACATTTCCGTCATTAATCAAAATTGTGCATTATTGTATCTCTGTGTTTCTAACAATATATATGTGTATTTACTTATTATATTTCCTCCTTCATTTCATTCTCAAAATAATCCGGATGAGTGGTATCAGAGCAAGCTAGTCCTTTTTGTTCTTAGTGCATGTCCCCGATGACGTCAAGGTATATAGAGTTGGGTCTCGAGCTAGTTTCTCTTGAGGAAAACTACTCTCGCCAGCCCAAGAGGCCTTCCATGGTGGAAGAAAAGAGAGATGATGGATTATAGTATCCCATCAATTTGTTTCTCGTGGAATCCCTCGCGCAAGAGAGGAATGATATGTTGGAGAATGTTTCCCAAATCCTTCAATGATTACTGACAATATCATGCGGGTCTTCATTAAGTAATCACTTTGGATATGCTACTCCATTCAAGGTACAAGTTAATTTTGATATTCTTGTATTTGAAAGTCAGATTGATGCAGATTCTTTGGAAAAATGGTTAAATTTTCTAGAAGGTTATTTCTCTGTTCACAATTTTTTTGATTGAGAAAAGATCACCTTTTTGCTCCTTAAGGCTTTCCCCCATGTCAAGCATTGGTGGGAATTTTACTAGGAGAAAAATTCCACAGAGTCTGGAATATTTGGGGCCGATCCCACTTGGGATTTTTTTTATGGATGCAGTCAAGGAACAATATTACCCTGTGGGAAACTATGATGACCAATACATGAGATGAACCATGCTACATCAAGAGAGGAGCCAATCAATGTCGGAGTTCACAAATACCTTCCATACCTTACGCACCAAGTTGGGCATCAAATATTTTGAGTGACCTCTGTTTCTAAAATATCGTGGGGCTCTACACAGGTACATCCAAACCAAAATGGAATTTTTGGAAATTTCATCACTGGGAGCCACTTATCGATATGCTATCAAAATCAAGCAAACATTTAAGCAGCAGAACAAGACCTATGAATCAGGAAGATAATCAGGCTCCACAACCAACAAGTTAGTCATTGACTGGGCATGCCACAAATATTTTTCTTCAGATGTCAGACTCACTCCCTTGCTATGTGACATTCAACTTTTCTTGCAAACCTTTGAAAGGTTGTCTTTCTCTCATATATTGCATGAGCTCAATGGTAAAGCAGAAGAACTATCAAAGGAAGCTCATTTTCTTCCAAAAGGATATTTCTGTTTATATGAGTTCATTGACAAGGAAGAGATTAAATCCATGGAGTTATGATTCTACCCCACCTTTGCAACAAAAGAATTCCAGATTTCATTTTTGATCTGATATACAGATAGTGGGTACTTGATGCTCTAGTGTATTTTTGAATGTAAAGTTGTATAGATAAATTTGTGGAACTGAAAGGCATATATAGCCTCGGTGTTAATGTAAAAGTATATGAAGGCATAAATAGATATATAGAGAGATAGTAAGGCATAGATCTATTTTTTATCTTTTGATGAGATTTTGGGCGAAAAACAACTCTATGTGATCTGAAACATGTATATTGAAATATGAATATAATATATTTTTTCTTTGGGAATATATATATATATATATATATATATATATATATATATAACAAAAACTAGGAGATTTTTAATTAAGTAAAAAGTTGTGCTAAACACATTGTAAAGGTGCATAGTTTTCGACAGTTCTGGAGGCGGGCCCAAGGAGAGATCTTCCCATTTACAAAAGTTATCTGGTGAAAAAATGTTTCACAATTCTAAAATGTTATACTTCAAAAGGAATGACCGAGTATAGCCTGATAAAAATTCATAGACTAATAAGGAAAAAGCAATACATCGAACAAGATAAACTGAGTATGGCCCTTCATAACTGAGCCCCTGTGCAAAGGCCCTAAGGCTGGAGAATTTAAGTCTGATAATGAAGAAAAAATAGTTGGAGACGAAACTTCAATCGAACCTCCAAAGGTCAATTTGAGCATGCAACCAGATCCATATTGCATTTGAAGGTCCTTAAGCTGATCGCAAAGAGAAAAGCATTCATCATGTAGTTGATGAGAATTTTGTCACTGTTATACCGTAACTTCATGGAGATAGAGAGAGAGCACCTCGACAAATAAACTGTTAATCTGAATCTACAAGGTTTGCACTAAGATGTGCATTTCCTTAAATTTTGTTGTTATATGAGAGGTAGATGCCTTATGATTTCCTGACCCCCTCCTCACCATTAGACTAGGTACCACTCTAGAGACCTAAGCGCACTAAATAGAAGCTTCGAGTCAGGTGCCAAACAAACAAATGCCCAAAAACTCAATGGAAATGCATGACTAGAGAGAGGACGTGAATCCATGAAGGAGGGACATGACACAAGTGGTTGATGCAATAACATCTTGGCTCACGTTGCACAATACCCAATTCTGATCATGATTATAGGTATGAAGGGGAATGGTCATGGTCGATGGCTTAATCCCACACACACCCAAGGTCAAACGAGGGAACAACTTAAGAAAGTATTTGGGAAGAGTGGATTTAAGGTGAAGGAAGATCAACATTAAGGAAGCATGTGGCCTCCTATCCGATTCTTGATCACATGGCGATGTTAGGACATGACAAATTTTTTGAAGAAGTGACATCATGGGATTGGGTGGTATTCTGAGCAGCACAACTCCTACCCCAACTCATTGTATCCTGCCTAAAAAAGTCCAACACCCTCCTTCACCAACCTAAAACAATGGGAGCTACAAACAATGACCAACAAATGGTCACAGTGAAAACACAACCTATAAGAGAGCACCATCTAATCGATCTCCAAAACCACACAAGAAACAATATCCCCTAGTTGTAGAGACTTAGGAAACCCAACAACCACTAGACAACACCCTCCTTCATCGCCACCCTATGTACTTGTTACCTGATATATATAGACCAAAACCATACAAAACCAATGAACTCGATGACTACCACATAATAGGAGCACTAGCATATAAACTAACATGCACATGAAAAACAAAAACAATTGAGGAATACATAGTCACGTATAAAGAGAAAGGTGAAAAAACAACTACTACCAATTGTGAACAATCAGTGGTAGTGATGCCAACACAACCCATAAGAGAAAACCATTCAAGTAACTAGGTGTTCAAGCACATAAGAACTCCTATCCTCCTCCTGCTATAAAGAGCCATACATGAAACTTGCAAACTGTCATCCTCCCAACACCTTTGTAACAACAAAGAATACGATCAAAAACAACATAGAGGGTGAATGAAGAAGATAAACATGAGAGAGGGAATGGATGAAATCATTCAATGCAAAATGTGGTAGGGAGCAACCAAACACTCGTTATTTCCCATATCTAGGCATATACAAACCAAAGCCCAATGATAATCAAAACCCTAATATCAACTAAACATGTTAACCCATTGATGCATATACAAACCAAGGCCAAATAACGACCAAAACCCTAATATTAACCCACTATAATATAATGAGATCAAAATATTACTCTTTCACATCAAAACATAAAGCTTAGAAAGAGATAAATTATAAATATAAAATTTAGTGGTTGAATCTTAACATCATCTCTTTTTTCAATTTTTTGAAATTATTTTTCATAATAAGTTATTGTTGTGCAAGGGAGAATATGTTGATTAAGGTTGGTTGTCATTGATGTCAACCCTTGAAGAAAGCCCCGCAGCACAAAGGTTTGGGTAATGGACCCAATATTGTTTGATGTAAATATGACTCATTATTGTCTTGTCATGGTTGATAAGAAGTAAATATGGATGAACTCCAAAGTGGTCCCCTTATGGTGAAAGCCCTCATGGGAAGATGCTTTGCGGAGTAATAGAACCCATGCTTAATTTTGGAATAATGAGATGAAGGACAATGAATTTTTTAGGTAAAATATCCTATATGGATAGTTCTTGTCATTCCATTTCCGGTGGTATGTGGAACATTACATAACTCCTCACGGTTAGAGAGTTATGGCCATGAGAAGTTGGAGACCCCAGGTTTGGGTAATGGACCCAAGTTTGTTTGATGGATAACGGTATGAGTTATGATATATTTTCATATAATACTATTCTATATGGATATTACAT
>ML799260.1:251424-299912 GCA_009831015.1 Picea engelmannii
CAGAATAATATAATGAGATCAAAATATTACTCTTTCACATCAAAACATAAATCTTAGGAAGAGATACATTATGGATATAAAATTTAGTGGTTGAATATTAACATCATCTTTTTTCAATTTTTTGAAATTATTTTTCAAAAGAAGTTATTGTTGTGCAAAGGAGAATAATATATTAGCATATACAAACATTCTTGATTCCAAGTTTTCTGTCATGAACATGATCGAGGAGAATGAAAATAGAATTGAATTAAGTACTTCTAAAATAAAATAAAAAATATTTAAATAAATCTTGATTGAAGTGATATCAAATAACATAATATTTAAATTAGAGGCGTTGAGGATTATATTTTTTCACTATTTTATAGATTTTTTTCTTTTTATTTGTTTGGAGTTAAACTCTGTAACTAAAGTTTATAGTTACTCATTTACCATCCATAATCTTTCTCTCTTTTAGTTGCAACATTTGTTTTTTAAGTTTATGTTAGTTTTATTTTCAATATTTTATTTTTATTTTGAATTGTTGATTTTGATAATAAGTAAAACGTGATAAAAAAAAAATAGTTTTAAAGCTTTTAAAATTTTGATTTGTAATTTTTGAAAAATGTTTAAAATTAGTTAATCAATATTTCTTTACAATTGTATTTTATATCTTTTTATAATTAATGTTGGTGTATATAACTATAATTCTCTTAAAAATTAATATATTTTAAAGGTAAATTCTTTCAAGTGCATGTAAATGAAAAACTGGAAGATTTTTTATTAAGTAAAATGGATGTGCTAACCACATACTAAAGGTACAGCGTGTTCAACAATTATGGAGGTAGGCCCAAGGGGAGATCTGTCCATTTACAAAATCTATATGGGAAAAAATGTTTAATAGTTCTAAAAAGTGTCTAACTTCAAAAGGAGTGACCCAGTATAGCCTCATAAAAACTCATATACTAAGAAGGAAAAAATAGTACATCCAACTAGCTAAACAGAGTAGGGCCCTTCATACCTGAGCCACTGTGAGAAGGCCCCGAGGATGGAGAACTTAAGTATGATAGTGAAGAAAAAATAGTTGGAGACGAAACAACAATCGAACCCCTGGAGGCCGACCGGAGCATGCAACCACAGCCAGAGTGCATTTGAAGGTCCTTAAGCTAATTGCAAAGAGAAAATCATTCATCTTGTAGTTGTTGAGAATTATGTCATTGTTGGACCATAATTTCCAGGAGGGAGAACACCTGAGCAAATAATTTGTTAATTTAAATCTGCAAGGTTTGCACCAAGATGCACATTTCCTTCAATTTCATCGCTAGATGAGAGGTAGATGTCTTATGATTTCCTGACCCCCTCCTCACCATTGGACTAGGTACCACTGTAGAGACTCGGGCGTGTTAAATAGAAGCTTTGAGTCGAGTGCCAACCAAATAGATGCCCAAAAACTCAATGGAAAGGAATTCGCAGAGAGAGGATGTTTAATACAAGTTTTGTTTTGTTCATGTTCAATTGATGGTGTGTTGAGCATTTAGCGCCTACTACATTATTAGACCAGTACCTTGTCTAAGGAGGTAGGGCCCCTTCCTTAGCTTGGTAATGTTTGTATATTATATCTCTAGAAGTATTCTTAGATTCATTTCTATCTTTTTATTTATTTCCAACAATTCATTTATTAACATCTTGGTGTAACTCTAGTGTTCTCTATTACTATAGCTCTGTATTACTGTAACTTAGTGTTAACGTTGCAGGGTATTGTTTCTTGATTCATGAGTGGATAGTTGTAGAATCATTTCTTTATTCTTTTTCTTTCCAGCAATTTCTTTATAAAACATCGTGTTGCAACTCTATTGTTTTCTCGTTGTTGCAACTCTGTTGCCGCCACTCTATGCTGACATCACAAAACTTTTGATTGGTTAATGTGTAGTTGTAGCATCTTTCATTCATTTTCATTTATTTCTGGCAATTGCTCTATTTAAACTTTGTTGTAGTGTTAATATTTCCCTTGTTGCAATTTGAGTTGTTGTGATTTGTGTTGTTGTAACTTGTGTTGATGTGACTCTTGTTGTTGCAACTCCTATGGTTGCAACTCTCACTGTTGCAACTTTGCATCTAGATTTCTAATGAACAATTGTGTGGTTTGCAAATTGAGATAGTTTGTTTTTCTTGTTTACAAGAACGGTGTGGTTTGATTCTTATAGCTTGAGGTACATGATCCATAACATAGTTGTCACAATAATCAAGATCACCTTAATACTTGGACAAATCATCATTACTTTCCTGCAAGAGTGATTTACTTTTCTACAAGTGTGATTTACTTTCGTGCAAGAGTGATTTACTTTTCTACAAGTGTGAGTTACTTTCTTGCAAGAATGATTTAATTTTATGCAAGTGTGATTTACTTTTCCCCAAGAGTGATTTACTTTCTTGCAAGTGTGTCATTTACTTTCCTGCAACATGTGTTTTTACTTCTGTAAGTGTGGATTTGGTGTAGTTTAATTTGATGACTTGCTAAAGGATTTTGATATTTTTTCTTGTGATATTCATTTGAAATTACTACAACTCATTGGAAATTCTAGCATTATACTTTCATACGGTGCACGATAGTTCGTAAGTGTAATATGACCTCAGATTGATAATTAAATGCACAAATCTTTAGTTGCTTACTAAATTGATTAGGAGGCAATTGAAAAATCCGCCAATTATATAACGTAGTTCACTCCCTAGCAATCTCAAGTCATATTATAAGTTCCCTTAAGTGGAAAAATATATGACTCTTGAATGGGTAAGAGAGTTCACTCACACAGTAATCAAAAAAATGGTATGTGGAGCACAGGAAATTCAAGTCCAGTGATAGGGGATTATATCCTACCACTAATATTAGAGTTGCTCCCTTAATGTCCACAATGGCTCTAGTGGGAGGATTATATGGGGGAAAAGAGATCCACGCATCTAAAAGAACCTTGGGTACCCCTTATATATACCACAGTTAAAGAAGGGAAGGTATTAATGCTTGATATTATTTTATCTCACACTCTAATTGACATGACAGGTGAGGCCAATTATCATGCACCAAATGTGCAATGATAATTCTATGTCTTCACACCTCTTTGATGCTCTATGTGCTTCCAATGTATTATAACAAGTGGATTGGATATGGAATACAAAGTGTCATGACATTCATGTGTATTGTCAGATCCTATGGGAGTATAAGTATATGTGTTATTACGCACAAATGTGTTCAATTATTTGTTCTTGTTTATGAATTCACATTCTGCAAAAATTCCCAAGGCTATCTAAGAAAGCCATCCAAGTCTTGTAACAGATTAGAGACTAGTACTTGGATGAAAATTCCATATATATTATGATATATGTGTTAGGAAATAAAAATATGAAAGAAAAATAAAATTTTAAATCATAGCAACAACACGCATAAATCACACGAGATGTATCATGGAAAATCCTTATGGGAAAAAAAATCCAACAATAGATCTATTATTGCCCTTGGAAAAATACGACCAACCTCCTAACCTCGATGAGGTGAGCCTTCACCATTGAACTCTTGACACATTATAATGGAGTATCATCAGCGTTTTATAGGCTTTCATTACATGTAATCCATGGGCTCAATACCACGGGTCACCAATACCATGTGCCTGAAACCACCACTGTTGACCTAACAACTTTGACTTTTTCACTGAGTCAAGTTTAGCCTAACATTCTCCCCTTTAAACTTGATTTGAGGTTTCCCATGACCAAATCCAGCCAAAAATCCCTCAAAGTCAAGGTATATGAGAATCCTACATGTTCCCCCCTATCACCTAGGTCTACGTAAAGACTTTATTGGTGAAATTTTGAACCCAGTGTATGCATGCCTAACCAGGTCTTACAATCATATGTTCATTTACATTCAAATCCATCAATTTTTTTTGTCATTGTTGTTATTCCGACACTTATGCCACTATCCTCTCACCTTGCCATTCCTCTAGCTCTTGATTCTCACTTCTTGGTAGATCTGCAACAAGACAACAGATTCAACCATACCTGACATATCCATCCATCAGAGCCAAGCATCCAAGCCATATATATTTCGCACACTCTGATCCAAATTGGCCAAGTGAGCCTTCACCTCTCACCTTTAGGCCCTATGCATGTGGCTCCCATGGATTCACCATCCACACACGGCTTGTCCTCTACTATTTAAGTCTCCTATGGCCTTCGACGTTCCTTAGGAATTTGAACCCTAGCTCTATACTCTAGAAGCTCTACCTTTATTTTCATCATCGTCAACCATTTCTATAATATCAGTTGTTAGGTAATAAAAACATGAGAGAAAAATAATATTTTAAATCATAGAAACAACAACACATAAACCAAACGATATTTATCCAGGAAAACCCTTACAGAAAAAACTAGCCAACAATAGATCTATTATTTCCCTTGGACAAATCCGATCAAGCCGGCCAACCTCTTGACCTCGGCCAAGTGAGCCTTCACCTCTCAACTCATGACACATTACAATGGAGTATCACTATCATTTTATATGTTTTCATTACATGTAATCCACGGGTCACCAATATCATGTTTCTGAAACCACCACTATTGACCTAACAACTTTAACTCTTTCATTATGTCAAGTTTATGTCAAAAATCTAAATTATTGAAAATTAGCAGCGGAAATAACAATGAACAACAAAGAGAATATTACCACATTTGACACTAGATATTCGGCGAAGTCCCTAGAAAAATCCACAAGGGGAAAACCAGTCCAAGAGAGATATTTTATTAATGAGCTCTCATGAAATAAATTTATGAGTTTACGACATTACAACTAGCATTAATTACAATGATGTACTTATCTCTATTTATGTGCATGAACCTCGATTTATGTGCCAACAAAGAGTATGGTTGTACAGTCTCTTGTATGGCCTGTCTCATCCAAACTGTGCCTTGAAAACAATGTCAGATTGTTGTATGGTACATGAATGTACAGTACGACCCTACAACAATAAATGCACCCTCTAGAAAATCGTGCAACACATTGTCTTGATTTTTGTGCACTAAAACACTGTTGCACAGCTCTCAAATCTGCACTATGACCCTCATATATGTGTTGTACGAACTGTCTATTAAATGTTGTATCTTTCTTGGGATGTGTGCCCCCTTTTTCTTCTTGGTATTTGCACCCTTATTGCTACTCCTTCTCTTCTTTCCTTTCATCCCTTCTTTCAAAAGTATATTCTTGGAATGTGTGCCCCATCTCTCTCAAATCATCCTTTTATACCTCATTAATTAATAACTACCCTAACCCTAGATCTCAATGGCCAAAGTTAAATCTTGTCATCTCAATATCAACGGACGTGACTTAATCTTGCATTGAGTTTACTTAAATCACTTAAGTGACCCAAAATTTATAAAGTCACTTTTACTCATTAAATAATAAAAGACCCTAACTTTATAAAGTCACTGGAGAGAGACATTTGCTCGATCACTTCTGCATGTTGGGCACCGCCAATGTAGAATTACCTCCAAGCTACAAAATCTAACACTCCCTCTTAGTGAGGGAGGTACTTCTGGTACCTCCACCAGAATCTGTCTCCAACCCCATCATCCCATTTGTTGTTTTAGTTTCTTCCTATGAACTGGAAGTCCATGCTGCTACCTTCATTGATTTATGATTTGAAGACATGCTCCTAGGAGTCTCCTCACTCTCCTGAGCATCCATCTGTGTCATCACGTACCATCTCGGTCTCCTAACTGTACTGGAAGAAGCCTCACAACTTCTGGTCTCTGGTAATGACACTGTCTCTAAATACAAGTAACCACTAGTTCCAACCATAGGTTGTCCGAGCAACCTGTACAACCTATCATACTAGACACCAAGCAATACAGTTGTGTCCGGAGTATCTCCCTATGGATATAGAAACACCAGTCCACGAAAGCATACAACTCCACATCCATCACCATCCAAAGATAAAACTGAGACTAAGTTTACTGGAAGCTCTTCAACAAATAATACCTCAACCAACTCAAGAAATCCACCTTATTCTAGTTGGAATCTAACACATCCAACCCCTTTCATTTCTAGGACATGTCTGGTGCTAGCCCCACACCCTACATAGCAGTCTGAATCGATTTCTGAAAAACTCAGGAATATTGACCTCATCCCAGTCATATGTCGAGATGCCCCACTGTCCACAAACCATGAATCAATACACGCACATACTAGGAAACCACTACCTGCAAGACATGTCATCAAAGAAAACTCCTTGAATTTCTCAGCAAATTCAATTTTTGTAGCTGATGCAGCAACCTCTGCTTCCCTCTTGACTTTCTTTTTGTTTGGACACTGACCTGCATAATCGCTAGTCTTGTGACATGCAAAGCATATCACTTTGTTCATGTCCTTATTCTTACCTTTTCTCTTTCGCACAAGAGAAACATTCTCCTCATTAGCACCATCCTCTGCCTTCTCCTGATCTCTACTCTAAGATCCCTCCCGGATCTCCTCCTGAGTAAAATCATCCCACGGTCTCTCCCAAGAGGGAAAGTTATCTCTACCCACCATGCACTTCACGAACACATCCCACTCTTTGGTGAATCCCTTCAGGGCTATGCGCATCAACTCTGAGTATGGAACAATCTCACCAACAACAACCAACCCATCCCTCACCTGCCTGATTTGGGTGAGATATGAGGCCACATTCTCTCCCTTGGCCATCCTAGTATTGTGGAGCTTGTCTCTAAGGTTCATCTTCATGTTCTTGTTCTCGTACAAGTCTTTCAATGAATCCCACATTTCCTTGGTTGTCTACTTCTCTACCAAATGTGGAATCCGGTGGTCTTTTACCCCATCCAGGAGTATCCTCTACACCCTTACTTCCTTCACCTAATGAATATCTAGGACAATTGGATCCGATGAAGGTACTGTAACAATGGTATTCAAAAACACCCACAGCTTGTTATCACTGAGAATAACGACAATCTTTACCTTCCACTACATGTACTTGGAGATCCCCTCCAACCTATCCTCATACCTGAGACTAGAAGTCATCCTTGTCCAACTGATAAAGACCCTCTTTCCCTTATTTATTCCAAGCAAAAGCCCCTGCAACTCACTACTATCCAAGTGTCAAAAACTATCCACTGAACCTCAGAACCTCGCTCTGATACCATGTAAAAAATCTACTGTGACTTACTTCACACTCTTAGTCAAACTCAAATTTCAACCTCCAATAATGTCAACATTAATGTTGTAAACGTAACAACATTATACTATATTTTATGAGAATAAATACATTGACTAAGCAAACTAAAAATTAGCAACGGAAATAACAATGAACAACAAACAAATTATCACCACATTTAGCACTAGATATTCGGGCAAAGTCCCTGGAAAAACCCACAAGAGGAAAACCAGTCCAAGAGAGATATTTTATTAATGAGCTCTCAGGAAATAAATTTATGAGTTTACAGCAGTACAACTAACATTAATTACAACGATGTACTTATCTCTATTTATGCATCTGAACCTCAATTTATGTGCCAACAAAGAGTATGGTTGTATAGTATCTTGTATGGCTTGTCTCACTCCAAACTATGCCTTGAAAAAAGTGCCATATTGTTGTATGATACATGAATGTACAGTGCGACCCTACAACAAAAAATGGACCCTCTAAAAAATCGTGCCACTCAGTTTCTCAATTTTTGTGCACTAAAACATTATTACACAACCCCCAAATATATAGTATGACCCTCATAAATGTGTTGTACAAATTGTCTATGAAATGATGTAGCTTTCTTGGGATGTGTGCCCTCTTTTATTCTTGGGATTTGCAGCCTTATTGCTACTCATTATCTTCTTTCCTTTCATCCCTTCTCTCGAAAGTCTATTCTTGGAATGTGTGCCCAATCTCTCTCAAATGATCCTTTTATAACTCATTAATGAATAACTACCCTAACCCTAGATCTCAATGACCAATATTAAATCTTGTTATCTCAAGATCAACGGACGTGACTTAATCCTACATTTAGTTCACTTAAATCACTTAAGTGACCCAAACTTTATAAAATCACTTTTACTTGTTAAATAATAAAAGACCCTAACTTTATAAAATCACTTTATAAAGTCATTTTATAAACTCACACTAGAGAGAGACATTTTCTCGATCACTTTTGCATGTTGGGCACCGCCAATGCAAAAGTACCTACGAGCTACAAAAACTAAAAGTATAGCTTAGAATCCCCCCCCTTAAACTTGACTTGGGGTTTCCCATGAAAAAAACCAGCCAAACCTCCCTCAAATTCAGGGTATCCGTGAATCCAACATGCTCCCCCTATCACCTAGGTCTACATCTAGAATTTATCAATGAAATATCAAACCAGGGGTATGTATGTCTAACTAGGTCTTACAATCATATGTCCATTTACATTCAACTCCATCATTTATTTTTCTTTGTTTCTATCCCGACACTTATGTCGCCATCCTCTCGCCTTTCCATTCCTCCAGATGCTCTCTTCTTGGTAGATCTATAACTAGACAACAAATCCAACCACACCTGACATAACCATCCATCAGATCCAAGCATCCAAACCATATATCCTTCGCACACTCTAATCCCAAACCTAGTGCTATTCAAATCTCAGTGTTGAAACATTCAACGCCCCCTAGGGATTTAAACCCTAGATTTGTACTCAAGAGTCACGTGTTTCTTTTCATCATCATCAACCATTGCTCAGATACCAGTTGTTAGGAAATAAAAACAAGAGAGATAAAAAGTATCAATAACATAGCAACATGCACACATAAATCACACGAGATTTATCCTGGAAAACCCTTAGGGAAAAAACCAACCAACAATAGATCTAATATTGCCCTTGGCCAAACCTGGCCAAGCCGAACAATCTCTTGGCCATTACCAAGTGAACCTTCATCGCTCAACTCTTGGCACATTACAATGGAGCATCACTAGTATTTTATACACTTTCAGTACATGTAATCCACGAGCTCAATATCACGGGTCACAATACCATGTGCCCAAAACCACCATTTTTGACCTAACAATTTTGACTATTTCATCGAGTCAAGTTTATCCTAACACTATGGATAAATTAAGGCTCCTCATACTCTACCTTCTCATGTGCCAAATAGGCTATTGGTCAAAGAGATGTTTTATGAAACAACTTTTCATGGATTCAATGCCTACCTAGCCCATCAATGAAAAAAGTTACACCCTCCATATCATATCTACATAGGACTATATGGGTTAATTAATTCACTGTGGGCAAAAGATGGAAGGGAAAAGAATGGAGGATGACAAATTTGACAGCAAAAGGTTTCAAAATGCATGACCCATTGCAAATACTAGAGAATCATCATACCTATGTAAGCATATCTTACACATATTCCCATGAAGAGAGTCTAGTTGAGGAAGCAGAGAAAAGAGCACTTGCATGTGAAGAAGTGCATGTATGAACCCAACAAATTGCAAAAGTTGAGGATAAAAGAGAAAAGCCAAGGTTGCCAAGGTTGAAGCAGAAAGGTAAGCAATGACAATTGAGGCATTACGAAGAAAATTATTCAGGAATAGAAACAAAAGAAAAGAACCGAGGATCAAGCAATCAGTGAATTTGCATAAGAATAAGTTTCAAAAGAAGAAGCAAGAGCTAGAGTAGTTATAGAGAGAGAAGCTAAGGGAAAAGCAGCAAAGAAAGAGAAGAAAATCTTAGCAAAAGAGGAAGCCAAGAAAATGAGAGAAGAGGATGAAATTGAAATTGAAAGAAATGAATTGAAGAACACAAAGAAAGAAGTAAGCAAGAAGAACAAAGGACACTGAGAAAATAATATCCATTGAAGAATAAGAGGGGAAAATAAAGACAAAAGAAAAAGAACATGTAGAAAGAAAGATAATTGAAGAAAAGGAGTTTAAGAGAGTGGAGGAGATAGTGGTAGTTTACCACTATCAAAACAAACACCCATCAAGTTGATGCCCTCTATAGTAGTGTTTATGGAAAATGAATAACCATATCTTATGGGTCCAAGCCTACAACAATTTATGGAAAAGGACCTATCCACCGATGAATCAACTCATTTAAAATTCTTCACATTTAACAAAAAGATAAAAAAAAATATTATTCCAAATGCACAAGAGGAAGAGCACACAATAACATGGATTTGGTGGAAACCAAAGACTACAATGATGGAAATGAACAAAACAGAGCTTGTAGCAATAGCCTCTATTGGAGTTATAACCATCGAGGCTAATTAGTTTTGTTATAACCCTATATTTGATAGTATCCCCTGGTGATTAGAATTTATTCCTCTAGTCATATTTTATTGTAAATAATGTTTTATTCTACAAATGATTTACAAAAAGAAAAGAAAAAGAATAAACAAAAGAAAAGAAAAAGATAAAGACAAAAATAGAAAAAATGAAAAGAGGGTATAAAAAAAAAAAAAAAAAATACAAAACCCCATGAAAAAATAAAATTGGTTTGATTTATATTATATAATCATGATCAAACCTTTTAAATTTATGTTGATAGGTTAGTGAATAAATTTGGTCAAACAGTTTAATATTGGCCAAATTAGTTAGGTTAGAGTAATAAGTAATCCAACAGTCTAAGATGGATTAATGTGTTAGTTGATTAGGTTAGGAGTTAGGTTAGTGTTGTTTATTTCAATAAAAATTGCAAATGGGTTGTTAAAATACCCTTTATTTGATTTAAATTGATGTTTTTTAGCTTAAGAAATAATACATTGGTGAAAAAATAAGAAAGGGGGAGCTTAGCGCTACCCATCGCATCATTTTATCCTAATTTTATAGTGGATATGACTATTTGTCATGTTGGTACTAAAAGGCGCATAGCTTCCATCGGTGCCATCGAACAACGCCTAGATCAACGACTGTCAGTGCATTTCAGACCCCCCGACCTTTCTTCCTTTAACGGTGGGGGGGGATCGGAAAAGAGGTTTCCCCCACGCATGCCCCACATAACATGTCACCATCTCAAAATTTTGGACCCCACCCACTCAAATCCACTTACTGCCTACCCCCCCC
Organism: Picea engelmannii; assembly: GCA_009831015.1. Classification (NCBI taxonomy): domain Eukaryota; kingdom Viridiplantae; phylum Streptophyta; class Pinopsida; order Pinales; family Pinaceae; genus Picea; species Picea engelmannii. The sequence goes on from ML799260.1 coordinate 262,464, forward strand.
CCCCCTCCGGAATCCTTCCTAACCACCTACCAATACCACCCACCTCACTCTGCCATCGTACCCCACTATTGTCTGTCACACGTTGTTGTAGGAAAATTCTTGTGCGGATAGGTGAATGTCCTCTTGGATCTTAGAACCCTATGACCAAGACATAAAAATGCTAACATTGAACACTCACATTCCTTTAAATGTATCTAAACTAGTCAAGGGAAAAGAGGAATAAAGCATGAGTACCTTTTTCTGAAGTTTGTCCTTGCTTGTTCCAGATTTAACTTGATCTTCAAGTCCTTTAATGAGTTTTGCAATTCAATAGACAACAAAGGCAATGCATACTTTCTATTCTACTGAGATTAGTTTAAACTAGATTTATCAAGAAGAGACAAGCCCATGCAACTGTACACAAACTTGAAGGAAACAGAGAAAGCATATATATTAATGAGAACATAACAGAGTGCTTACAAATTGTAGATGCAGATGCAATAGCCTCACCAAGTCCTCCTTGTCCAACCCCTTTCTTAACATATCCACGATTAGAATGACAATACTTTTCACTGATCTTATCCCCCTTTCACCATGAGATTGCCTCCTTATATAGGCTTTGAAAGGATCAACCACCTTATCTATTCTTGGGATAAGTTGAGGATATGACTCCATCAGTTGTGGGATTTCCCTTAGATCCAGCCTTTAACTTGGATTCAAGCCAAAATGACCCAGATGCTTCTTAGATGTCCTTAGAGATAAGGGGGATTCTTCCCCAAGATTCTCTCAACAGATCGATGCTCCCTCAAAGTTGGCCACAGAGCGCTATAACGCTCCCTGCTAAGAGGACAAGGAGCGTATTTCCTCTTCTAACAAGTCTTAGAGGATGTCCCAAGTGTTCTTGTGATGTCGTCCGCAATGTGACACATGCGAGATGGAAATATGACTTTTGCGACACTTGCGACAATGACAATGAGACATTATCCAAGTGAGGAATTTTGACGTGTAACATATTGCCCCCCAAAGTGCGAGGTCAGAAGACGGAAACTGATGAGTGAAGTGCTTTGTAGACTTTCGAAGCAAGGGTATGTTATCGGAGAACCTGGTAGAAGCTGAAAACAACCATCAAACAAATGTTATGATATGTTTCAAACCCAAGGAAGACATACCTATGCTTGAGTGATAAAGGACTTTAAGGTATGGCCGCCACTAAATACACTGCGGATCCATAATCATATTGACTTAAGGGTATAGCCACCAAATATAAAATGTGGATCTATACTTCTATGACATGAACTGATCGTAGCCACGAGAAATATACAGTGGATCTACGAGATGACAAAACATAGCCACAGACCAATACAAAGTGGATCTATGTGATAGTATATATATCAATATGCTCAAATGATCTCCTTTCGTAGCTTGGGTAAAGCAGATATCAGAGTGAACACTCAACCCAGGGTCTTCATCCCAATCTCGATGTGGTACGAATCTAGCCATGTGAATAGATGTTTTGATGTCAAACGTGGTAGAAACCACTTGATTACTGGTCATTGAGGTAAACTGTTAGCAAGTGTGAGGGAAATCACCAGTGATGTCAATGACTCCCAAGTTACCCTAGTACAATCCAACGAATGTGAATAGATGAGTTGAATTCGAACATTCGTGGAATCATTCGATCAGAGATCGATTATGTAAACCTGTTGTCGGAGGCGAGGAGGCCTACCATTGAGCTATGTAGGTCCCAAGGTATTAATTGGTTTCTAAGTCAAATTTCCCGGATAATGTGTTGAAATCGACTGGAAACGACGCATCGAAGGAGGGCCTTGATGTATCTCTCATCAACGACACGAAACTCACATAGAGATGTAAGATGGTGAATCAAATGAGTATGGACTAACACGGGTATTGAAACTAGAAATTTGTGATGTTGACTTTTTAGGCAAATACTTCCCTTGAACACTGAGGCACAAACAGCAGATACGCAACATGGACCAAAACATGATGCAGTGGGTATTGGTGACTTTCGTCGGGTGACCCAAAGGAGTAAGGAAACTGAGAGGATTGGTTCAGTGCAAAGGTTCAACGGATTAAAATGTACATAAAGAAAATGTGTCGTGTTCAAAGGAAACTGCAAGAGTGACTTGTGATGATTCTAAAAATGGCTTGGATTGCTTCCTTCAATTTTTTCCCTCATCCAGATAGACGAGTACCTCTTTTTGTTTTTACGAGCTCGAGGAGGATAACACATGTTCGATATAACTCACCTTCGGTAAGTTCCTCTTCCTTTGTTTAATGAACTGGAAGAAGTAAGGGTTTGGTCCCATATGGGCCCTTCAATGTGTAATTTTTAACAAGTCCAGAGAAGGAAAACTCGATGGTTTTTCATGTTTAGAGAGTCTAAAAATAACTTAAATATCACTCCAGGGTTGTTCTTTTTCATAATATTAGTCTCTGAAGTCCAAAAAAGAGATAAACTGCTACTCGGGAGACGCCCTCTCAGAACCTTTTAAACGAGTGTGAAAGGAAGCAAGATCACTTGACAATCTTTTCATATTTAGAGAATATGAAAAGAGCTTAAAGGAGACTCCGAGGATTTCTTTTTTCGTATAAACTTACGAGTTCGAAAAAGAGATAAAAGTCTACTCAGTTACATTCTCATGTTTTTTCGAGCATGAGAAAGAACAAAAACCGTGCTCGTCAGTGTTACAAGGTTAAACGGAAAAACACTGCTTTGAAACCTGCAAGTGAAGACAAATTTGCATCTAGGGTATTAATGACATCTCCGAAAAATATTTTAAAACCCAAAAGAAACTATAGATTAGCAAAAATGAACCCTATAATAATGAAATAGGGCTAAAAATATTATTTACCATTTCATTTTTACCAATCTCTTCTAGCATTGGTATTTTCAACTTCGGAGGGCGATTTTCAAGTTGTTGTCACCGTAGCTGCGGTTGACCGTTTTCACATATGTCCAGATCAGGTCGGTCATTAACCCATTATAATCATTTTTCACGGTTTAGAAATCCATTTTAGGTAGTTTTTAGTCTTGTCCTGGGCTCCCTAGGAAGCCCTAGGTGCCGAACTAGATCGATGCTCCCTCAAAGGGGTGAGGGGAGCGTCGATTGTATTTTCGGCGCCCTGGTATATGTGCCACAAAAGCGCTAGTGCCCTGTGGATGAGTTTAGGGGGGCGTCGACGCAGGATTGAAAAATATGTTGTTATTTATGCTAAAAGTAGATTAATTGTTTCTGTGAGAAGATGATTAATGGCTTTTAAATGTATGTTCTTGCAGTTTACACCAATAAAAAACATGATCGAATGGAAATAACATGAGCATGAGCTCGATGATATAGTTGCGTTGCAAAACCTTCAGACAAGGGCCGCTTTGAGGAATTGTGGCCTCCTCAAGTATTTTAAATTGCAAAAGATGAAAGAGGAAGTCGTACTACTTGAGTATCTAATTGGATTGTGGGATGATGCCGAAAAGGAGTTCCAAATTGGGCCACAAATGCTAAAAATAGAGCTTGATGATGTATACTTTTTGACCGGCCTCTCAAGAAGAGGGGTTCTTATCACTTTGTCCCGGCAACGGGAAACTCCTTAGCATGTCGAGGCATATGTCGTTGATCACTATATTCCAAGGTCATGATTGGTCGAAGGACGAATCGTGATCAAGGACGTCATAGATTTGACACTACGATCTATATTATTTTTCATAACCAACCTGGCAGGTAGCACGAGTGTACATTTGGCCTCAAAATCCCAAATGTCTTATGCTCTACAATGCGTGGAGCCGATATTATTCAACTGGATTGCAGGTTTCCTTCGCAATGTGAAGGATCAAATCATGAAGCGCAGGACTGGGAAACATAAACAATTCAGTTATGGTTCCTTTTTGGTTTTGTTCTTTCTGGAGTGAAAACTTCAGATGCAGCCATAGATTGTGTTGATGGCATGCCCGGTGGCTGAACCACGTATGGAAAGGTGGACGAGTTTGTCTCCAAGATTGGGGACCGACTCGGAGTTCAAGTTCATTGTTGACTTATTCACTTGGTGGATAAGGCAGTTGATCGTCATCGAGGACTTTCCATACACCGGAGTGGATTTCCAGGGTAGCCTAGACTTAGTACTTCTAGAGGGTATTGACTAGCATGAGTTAGGTACGAAAACTAAAACCTTGTCATGTGTTTTTTTATTTTGAAATTTATATTATTTTTATCTGTACAAAGAGGGATTTTAACAGATGTATTGTTTCGTCATGCATATAGAGGCGCATCACGTCTAGCGGAGATACCAGCACTAGGGCATCACGGAGATGTGAAAATAGTCATGGAGCACGAGGTGGTAGTGGAAGGTCTTTGGGAGGTCGAGAGGAACCTCTGAGGTCTTACTATGGGTTTCTCACCTTTCAGGAGGCAAGACATACCTTTACATTTGCATAGGCATACAGTGGGATTTCCTAAGAGTTTGAACCACTTGCTTCGACGAGTTTCCCATGCAGTGGTGTGCTTCTCAGAGCACAACGTGGTGCATGAGGACTAGGATCCTCTATATGTTTTTGTAGTCTTTTCATGGTGATATCATGGGCATGAGGGCCGAGATTTTTCCCTTCTATGTATTTTTTTATGTAAACAAACTTTTATTATCACGCAGTTTATATATATATATCCGAGTTTTATGGTGCCAATGATGTTACAAATTTTCTTTGTGTGATGTTTTTAATGTACATGTGATTCATTTTCTTTATAAAATTTTATCTATGAGAAAGATACCGATCCAAAATACAATTTTCTTGCGAATCCGAAGTTGTGTTGAGTTCTCTTGGTATGTGTCTGTATTCTATAAATTCAAACATTCTCTCAAGACGACGAACTCGTAGGTGGAGACGCAATAGGATAGGGTTGCAAACGGCATAGACTCGATTAAGCTGACAAACCACGAGTTGAGAGTCTAGGTTAATGATTATATGAGATATACCTAGGGAGGAGGCCTTAGTTAAAATTCCAGTGACAACATGATATTATGTCATGTTATTAGTTGTTGATCCTAGGAAAACGCCTCTTGAACTCACCAACTCATCAGAGTGGCAAATGACCCAAGTTGCATAAGCAATTTTCTGGGTGTGTCGACTAGCGTCATCCACAAATCCGATAAAAATAGGAAAGGGAGATGTCATATGCGCACGCAATCACAAGACAAAGTATAAGTGGCTAAAACAAAACTTGTACACGCAAGAGAAAAAGACAACAAAACAAAACTATAGTACAATAGTGTACAAATCACACATGTCAGATGTTCTATACATAGTACTTCTTAAGGTAAAGCCCATTCGAGGGTTCACAGAGAGATATTCCAACGTAGTCAACTAGCTCGTAGGCACCTCTATGTAATACATGTTTTACGATGTAGGGTCCATGCCACATAGGCTCTAACTTTCTTGTCCCTAGCTTATCGTGAGTTTGGTCATAAACGAGGACTAGGTCTCCTTCTGTGAAAGTACGAGGTTGAACAGATTTTTCATATTGACTCTTCATTCGTTTTTTATATGTCTCGTTAACGAGAGAAACATCGCAATGTGTTTCCTCCAACCTAGTCAGATATAGGAATCATTCCTCTTCGGCAGAGGTGTGAGGCAGGAGTTCTACTGGGATTTTCAACGAAGGAATTTTGCACTCAATTGGTAATACTTCTTCGAAGCCATATACCAACTGGAAAGTAGTCAATTCAGTTGCAGTTTTCACTGAGGTGTGGTAAGCCCTAAGGGAGGAGAAAAGTTGCAAGTGCCAAGAAGTTTTGTTTTCCCCCACCATGCGTTGGATCATGGTTTTAAGGACTTTGTTGATAACTTCAACTTGTTTGTTTGTTTGATGATAGTAGGGGGATGAGTTCTCATGGAGAAAACCCAACTTGACATGTAACTCACTCATCATCTAGTTTTGAAAATCTGAACCGTGATTGTAACACTCTTTCATTTGGAGCTGTAGCGCTCTGATACCATACTGTAATGCTCCCCATTGAGTATGAGTGGTTCCTGGGAGAGAATTCTTTCTTTGTGGCCATGTGTTTTCCCTGTAACCTCATCCTAGCATAGGATTCCTTGCCTTGGGGTGGAGCTTAGTCCCAGCTCGAGGGTGACCTACTACTGAGCTTGATGAGCAGTGCGGTCTAAGGCTGGGAGGTTCATGGAAGGCCTGCACCTAGTTGGTGGAAATACCATCGTTTTCAAAGATAAGTAACAGATGATGTTTCAATTATGTTTTTGCATGTTTGTGTATTTATAATTATCATGCAATCTGTTGTGCATATGAATTAATGTTAAAGCCATTGATTATTTATAATAGCAGTAATTCTTATGCTTACTCTAAGTTTAAGTGTGTTTCATTTTCCTGAAAGCATGTCATATATATAAATATATAATTAAGCATGAGATTGTTATTCCGTGAAGTAGCGTCTGCCTGGCTCTGGAAAGGGGGTGTTACAGTATGGTATCAAAGTGCTACAGCTCCAAATGAAAGAGTGTTACAGTTATAGTAAAAATAAAGGGTGTTACAGATTGGTATCAGAGCGTCGTAGCTGAAACAGAAAGAGTGTTACAGTATGGTATCAGAGCGCTACAGCTTCAAATTAAAAGAAGTGTTAAAGTAACATGAAAGAGTGTTACAATGATTAGTGACAATCGCTTGTGGACACCAAAGCGAGTGATGATGTGATTAACGATGAAGAGAGTTGCAGTACGACCATAATTAAGAAAAGTAAGCATATCCTCAGCCCATTTTGTGAAATAATCAACAACAACAATGATATAATGGTTCCCCCCGGTTGAGGTAGGCTTACATTGCATAAAATAAATGTCCCATTTGGAAAAGGGGTCGATGGCGACAATAGGATGCAGCTGAGCGGGGTGGGTGCATGCCTTTTTATGAAAATCTTGACAGGGTGGGCATCTTTTGACAGCTTCAATACAATCTTTGAATATGGAGGGCCAAAAGTAACCGGTACGTAAGATTTTTTGAGTTGCATGATCCGGATTATTTTCAGCACGAAATGAGAGTAGAGATATAATAAAGAAATGCACAGAGATATCGTAGATATCCAATAATATAAAAGAAATGTGTCAGAGATGCAACCATAAACACAGAGATACAATAATACACGATTTCTTTTAATGAAATAAATGTACAGAGAGTGTAAAAATACAGAGTGAAAGACTCACTAGAATGGTGGTTGCTTATCTCTGAGAAGAGATGTGACGGTTGCGCTCATTCACAAGAAGATGATTACAATGAAGCTCTGAAGGTATTTTTTACAATAAACAGAAATGCCAAAAACAGTATATATCCAAAAACCTAACCCTAGGAGATGAAGTGCCAAAAGTCATGTGGGCCCCGTTTGGGTAAGTTAGTACATCAACTTCCCAGGGTCGTAACGTTTGCATATGATCTTCGTTTTAGGTGTGGGATAGCCCATTGGAAAGGTATCGTTGAGGAGATTCATTTTGGGGGCTCGATCATGCCTTCAGTTATCATTGAGAATATAGATCTCGAAAAACCTTCATTTAGGCCCTCAAAATAGCCCCTGAAGTTAAAACTGCTAAAAATAGTAAATTGCCAAAATTGCTAGAAAATTGTTTTGAGCCAGTTGGAAAAGGTGAGTGGCCACCGATATCCACCTGGATCAATCCTCCCTCCTTAGGAAGCAATGGTATCCATTGCGTAGAGTTCCTAGGGGAGAGGGAAAAGCGTTTGCTGAATCTGCATCTTGGTGAGTTGCTTGCCTTGTTGGAGATGTCGAGCTGCTCAGTTTGTGGAAGTTTGTCACAAACTTGTTGAGGTTGAGGTTGTTCAACAAGTCGAGCTACATGAGAGGACGATGTGCAGAAGGAATATTTTTTCTTTTCTACAACCTTCTCGACCTGCTTCTTTTGGATAGAAGATGCCTGGAGCGAGGTTGTAGTGGTTGCAGTGTCCTTCTATTCCCCTTTTGAACAGATTGTGAAGAAGCTGAATTTTGCAGTATGAGATACTACCTTGAGGCACTGTTTAGGTGGAACAATAGTCAAAACTACCTCTGGTATTCTATAGATATGACCCCCTAGAGAAATAATGACACTGTGGGGTCGACACTCATAAACAACATGGCATCTCCACATATATGGATGGCCCAAGAGAACATCACAAACATCCAGTGGGGCAACATCACATAATACCTCATCCTTGAAGGGTTGGATGTCATATGACAATCGACACTATTGGCTGACACAAATATCTCATCCTTGGTGAAGCCACCCGATGTTGTATGGCTGCGGGTGTGGTGTTGTCGACAATCCCAACTGTTTGACAACCTTTGGTGAGATGAGTTTCTTCTAGCTTCCTCTATCAACAATAAAATGCAGCGGGGTCCCCTTCACCCACATCTGTGAATGAAAAAGGTGCTCCCCCTCTTCAGGATCTGTTGGTTCTTATGGTTGAATTGTTGCGGTCGTGACAATAGCAGTGGGGTCTGGGTGAATGAGCTTTCATTTACCAGTATTTTCATAATCAGATTCAGAATTAGGGTTCGGCTCCTTGTCTTTGATCTCGGCCACCAATGATTGTTTTGAGTGACATTCATCGATGTTGTGCCAGGGGCTTTTGTGGAAATCACACAATTTTCCGATGTCCTTCTTTGTCTTCCCGTGACCCTTCTTTTCCTGTGGCTTGGAATGGTTTTCGGGAGACTGTTTGTTAGGGTTATCTTTTTCATACTTTGGTTGTTGCGGATTTGCAGACCCAAACTCCGGTTTGTTCTGGTGCTTAAATTTCTTCTCGATTTTAACAGCATATCGATAAGAAACACTGAGTGATGAGATGTCCAGAAAATCCATTTCAGTTTGGATGTATCTATGTAGAGCCCCATGGTATTTCAGAACCAAATGTCGTTCGGAGTATTTGATACCCAACTTGGTGCACAAGGTATGGAAGGTATTGGTGAACTCTGGAACTGCTTGGCCCCCCTCTTGTCGTAGTGTGGTCCATCTCATGCACTAGTCCTCATAGTTGCCAATAGGGTAATACTGTTCCTTTACCGGGTCCACAAAAAAATCCCAAGTGGGCTTGACCCCATATATTCCATACTCCTCTGTGGAAATATGCTCCCAGTAAGTTTCCCACCAATGTTTGACATGGGGGAGAGCCTTAAGGAGCACAAAGATGATATTTTCTCTGTCGGAAAAATTATGAACAGAGAAATAAACTTCTAACAGATTTAACCATTTATCTAGGGCATCATCATCTATCTGACCTTCAAATATAGGAATATCAAAATTGAGTAGTACCTTAAAAGGCGAGGTGCTTCCAAAGTGGCCGCTTGATGAAGATGCGCCTGATGATATCGGGAGGCGTCGAAGGATGTGGGAAAAATTCTTCATCATTTCATCTCTTTGTCATGTGAGAGCTTTCTCGTGCAACAAACTTATAGTATCGCCTGATCCGTCGTTTTTCTTTTCTTCTGCCATGGAGGGTTTCTTGGGCATGTGAGAAAGATTGTCTTCAAGAGAGACAAGCTTGAAACCCAACTTTATATACTCAGACCTCGTCGGGAACATGCACTGAAAAACGATCAAAAGCAGCCTGCTCTGAAACCACTGATCCAGATTATTTTCAGCACGAAATGAGAGCGGAGATATAATAAATAAATGCACAGAGATATCGTGGATATCCAATAATATAAAAGAAATGTGTCAGAGATGCAACCATAAACACAGAGATACAGTAATACATGATTTCTATTAATGAAATAAATGTACAGAGACTCTAAAAATACAGAGTGAAAGATCTGACCTTCAAATATAGGAATATCAAAATTGACCTGTACCTTAAAATGCGAGGTGCCTCCAAAGTGATCGCTTGATGAAGATGTGCCTGATGCTATCAGGAGGCATTGAAGGATGTGGGAAAAATTCTCCATCATTTTGTCTCTTTGTCGCGTGAGAGCTTGCTCAAGCAATAGACTTATAGGATTCTCTGCTCCGTCGTTTTTATTTTCTTCCACCATGGAGGGTTTCTTGGGCGTGCAAGAGCGATTGTATTCAAGAGAGACAATCTCAAGACCCAAATTTCTATACGCATACCTCATCGGAGACATGCACTGAAAAACAATCAAGAGCAGTCTGCTCTGAAACCACCGATCTGGATTATTTTCGACACCAAATGAGAGCGGAGATATAATAAAGAAATGCACAGATATATCGCGGATATCCAATAATATAAAATAAATGTGTCAAATATACAACCATAAACACATAGATACAGTAATACACGATTTCTATTAATGAAATAAATGTACAAAGACTGTAAAAATACAGAGTGAAAGACTCGCTAGAATGGTGGCGGCTTATCTCTAAGAAGAGATGTGACGGTTGCACTCATTCACAAGAAGATGATTACAATGAGGCTCTGAAGGCATTTTTTACAATAAACAGGAATGCCAAAAACCCTAGACATCCAAAAGCCTAACCCTAAGAGATGAAACACCAAAATTCATGTGGGCCCTATTTGGGTAAGTTAGTACATCAACTTCTCGGGGTCGTAACTTTTGCATACTATATCTGTTTTAGGCGTGTGATAGCCCGTTGGAAAGGTATCTATGAGGAGATTCATTTTTGGGGCTCAATAATTCTTTCAGTTATCATTGAGAAGCTCGATCTCGAAAAACCTTCATTTAGGCCCTTAAAATAGCCCCAAAAGTTAAAACTACTAAAAATAGTAAATTGTCAAAATTGTCAGAAAATTGTTTTGAGCCAGTTGGAAAAGGTGGGTGGCCACCGATATCCACCTGGATCACTGTAGCCATCCTAGAAAGGTGATCGCCACATCCTCCAATGTGAAATTCATTTAGAACACGTTTATCCTTATCAAGAGTTAAACAACGTTGTATGATAATGTCAATACCACGGCGATACAAAGTGTCACCGATAATAAGATAGCATTTAGAATGGTGGTGAATATGACAATGTTCTTCACGGGAGAGATTGGGATGAAAACGTAGGGTCTGAAGATAGAGAAGAATATCTCCATACCAAGGGTCGGACATGCTAATGAGGAACAAAGATTCATCGGGAAGAGAATCATTAGGTTCAGTGTCTTCATTAGCATGGGGAAGATCGTAGATAAGTTCCGCAAAAACCAAGAACTTTTTAGCTTTCGATTTGGAAAACTCGAGATCGAATTCCTGGAGAATAACGATCCATTTGAAATATTTTCCCACAAGGACTCGACATGTCAGAATATGATACATGGGGTTCGAGTCCGCAATGACTATGGTAGTGCGTAACAAGATGTAATGGAGAAATCTCTAGACGATAATGATGGTTGCTAGAGCCAACTTTTCAACGTGTGAATATCGGATCTCGGGACCAGATAGACTCTTTCTCAGATAGTAGATCACATATTCATCACCATTAGGGTCCTCTTGAACTAACACCATAGTGATAGTGGAATTAGAGGTTGTCAAATAAAGGATATAGTCTCGTGCAAAATTCAGAGGATGAAAAAGAGGTGTATGGGTCAACGCATGCTTAAGAGCATCGAAATATCGTTGAGCAGTGTCATCCCATATGAAATGAGTGTCTTTCTACAACAATCACATAAATCATTTAGTAAGCTCAGCATAATGCCATATAAAACGGTGAATAAAGTTTGTTTTCTCTTGCAAACTTTGTAGTTGGGTCAGATTGTTGGGAGGAGGTAAAGCAATAATAGCTTTGATTTTTAAGGGATCCACCCTAATTCCATCTTTGGAGACAACAAAACCAAGGAGTCGACCTGATTCGACAGCGAAGATGCATTTGTGGGGGTTCAAATGGATACGGTAGAACCGACATCAAAGAAAAATGGCCCATAGATGACCAATATGGTCTAATCGATTAGATGAATGGGCAAGTAAATCATAGAGGTAAGGTTTTGCATTATGTATGATATCGTGGAAAGCATACGACATAGCCCGCTGGAAAGTGGCACCATCATTTTTTAGACCAAAAGGTATTTTCCGATAAGCGAATGTTCCCCACGAGAAGATGAAGGTTTTCTTATGTTGATCAACAGGTAGAATGTCAATCTGTTTATATCTTGAAAATCCATCCATGAAAGAGAAAATAATGTTGCCAGTGCAATTATCAATGATTTGGTCAATGAAGGGTGTGTGGTAATTGTCTTTGGGACAAGCCTTTTTGAGATCTCTATAATCGATGCAGACACGAATGGTTCCTTGTTTTTTAGCAACCAGAACAATGTTAGAAACCCATTCTGTCAAGGGGATAGGATAGATAAAGCCAGCTTTTAACAGTTTTTCAACTTCTGCATTTATGGTCGTGGTTTTCTTAGGATGAACTGGGTGAAGTTTTTGTCACACAGTTTTAACGCCTGGGTAAGTTTTTATTTCATGCACAATGATCGAAGGATCGATCCCTGACATTTCCTCGTATCTCTAAGTGAAGACATCGTGGAATTATTTAAATAAAATCGTGTAAGATGCCACTTCCTCGGGCGAATAATTAGCATCGAGATGAACATTTTCCATGATACCCTCTTTGATCGAGATATCAATAGCGATGGTAGAAGAGATGTTGCCTAAATTCCCCTCGAAAGTAGTATCTTGGGTAAGTATAGGAGATTGGGGAGAATAAACAACATCGGGGGGGAAGATAGAGTGTATATCTTCCTGAATTTCATCTAGAGTAGGAAGAAAAGATGATCGATGATGGTTGTCATCCCAAGGTACCTCGTCGATACTAAGCATTTCCATAATGGATTCCTCTGATGGAAAAATCTAGGAAATGTACTCAAAAGCAGAGGACAAGGAATTCAACCAAGATGGAAACAAATAAGTGTTGGATGTCAATAGATGTTGGTCATCCAAGGAGGGAGAGGCAGTTTGGATAGCATCGTATGATGCCTCAACTGGACTAAGTGGCATAGTGTTGCCCAGTGCATCGAATTCTAACAGACTAGAAGCAACCCAAGGATCAGATGATTCTAAAGACTGATAGGCCATAGTCGAGATCATATTGATTATGGCAATATGTTGTGTGGTGGGAGGAAGTGGTGTAGGGAAAGTACCCATAAGGGAAGAATATTTTAAGATACCTACCAACACTTTCATAAGTGATCTTAGTATCTCCCAAGAAAGGAATATTTTTCATGGCAGGAGTGCGAGCATCGGGTGTACAGTTATCTAATTGGTCGATAGTGACAATTTTGCCTTAATGAGGGAATTGTACACATCGAAACATCGATGAAGTGACGCAAGTCATGGAATAAAACCAACTTCTTCCTAATAACAATTTGTAATCAATGGGAGCATCGACTACCTCTACATCGATAGAGATGGTCTTACCTCCCAACTGAACGGATAATGATTGCAAGAGTCTGTGAGGACGAAAACCTCGCCCGTCGAATGGTCGTAACATTGTAGGCGATTGGTTAAGCGCAAGTAATTTTAATCATTTCCAACAAGATAACGACATGACACAAGTGGAAGCTCCCTCATCCAGTATGGTGCAGTGAATGTGTTGGTTATGAACAACGACATCAATTTGATAAGCAAGATGGTGAGAAAGGCGTGACTTGAATTTTTTGAGGTTAAACGTGATATTATTTGACGACTCAGGGTCAATGGCAGTGATGACAGCCAAGAGAATTCTACATTGACTTGGGAAATGTTGTATAACTTCAATATCGTACATAGCACATGGTGCTTGAGCCAAATCTTCAACAATTTTGTAGTTTTGGGCGGCACGTGAACTAGGATTAAAAGTTGACTTGCAGATAGTGCTCTTGGGAAGGCATAAAATAGATCGAAAATAGGTTTCTCTATCTGAAGTGACCCAGATGGAGGACTAACAAAAGAGAGATATGGATTTGATGGGGTACCGTTAGTGACCTTTTCTTTATTAGGTTTAGCTGGTGTGTCTTATGGGTGGTGCGAGTGGTTAAATCAATCCCATTGAACATACAAATATGAGCATTGGTCGAGGCTTCATCACTAGGAGAATGGCTGGAACCGCCCCCCATGGGAGGGGCAAGTGCTTGATAAACCATGGAGTGTTGCTGAGGAAAAGGTTGTGTTAACACGGTAAGTTGGGAATTCCCTTTAAAAAGTTTTGCAACTTCATCACAATGTGGACAGTCTCGGGTGAAATGATCTTCACCGCAAATAAGACATGGGAATTTTGGTTTTCATTATGGCTTATTTTCAGAAGCAGGTGGTGGAGTTTTTGTTTTGGGATGTTCATTATTATTATTATTCTTTTTGGGTTTATTTTTTGTTTTATTCGTACCCCCGGATTGTTGTGAAGAGGCAAATTGTGTTGCATTCACCTCAAAGATTTGATTCGGGAGGGAGGTAGAGGAGAGTGATGTTGAACTGGTAACGTGTGCTGAAACAGAGTGATTTACTGTTTCGGTCGACTCTGATGTAGATTGGGTTTTGACGGTACTAATAACTCCATCTGCATGTGTCATGGAAGAAGTTTTGGATGGATCGGTAGGAGTGCAGGTAGAATTTGGAATCAACTCATACAAAGTACTAGATTTGGAGTAGAACAAATCTAAGTACTGAGCTCAGGTAATGGCTTCTTCCTCAGTGACTACACTACCCATGGCGATGTCACGAGCAATCAGGGATAAAAAAGATTTAGTTGTTGGAGTTACTTCACACACACCTAGGATTTATTTTTCCTGAGGTTTTTCCTTGTTTATTAGTCATAATTAGTCATTATCGAGTCTCTTATATTTTAGGGGAGAATATTCCACCTAGAGAATATTCTCCTTCAGTTGACACTTCAGTGTGACTAGTTGAGTTGAGTTGAATTTAGATGATGCATTGGTTTTGTCACCATGCAACATTGGGATCATCACCAACTAATGCGCACTTGCCTTGGGATCATCACTAGACTGGCACATTACCCTTGATTTCCCGAGTTAACTCCTCACTACTCTTTGTTCAGTTAGTTAACTCAAGACTAGTTGACTAGTTAACTTAACTAGGTGGCAATTCACTCCCGTAATTTCCTGAGAGACTAGACTAGGTGGAAGTTCACTCCTGTAACTATTGGTGTGTGTCCAGATCACTCTATACCACCACTATGGTGCATTGGTTCTCCTCCAGTTCGCACTCATTGAGTTATACATAGTATATCATGTGTAAATTATTCATTATTCATAACGGTTAATGAGAATTCTTTCATTTTTCTCTCCTTCTTCTTCTTTCAGCAATTCTCTCTACAAATGTGTGTATTATTGTTTAGATATATATATATATTGTGCAGGTTCAACAAATTTACATGGTATCATAGCCGACAGACTGTTAACCAAAAGCTACACCAAAATGTTTTGCAGGTACAGAAGATTGAAGACAACGGAAAGATGGATTTCCAAAAAGATATCATTCTTACATCTTACAACTATTTTTCATGGAAGGAGAAAATATCCATACATATCTGAACCAGAGGGTTGTACAGGTTAACCTTGAATACAGATACAGAACCAACATCAGCCATAGAAAAATCCAAGTACTTAAATCACATGGATGAGACACTCGAAACAATTTGCAGTCTTATTTCTCCCAATCTCCTTTTTCATATATCTTCTTGTAAGACTCCCAATGAAGCCTGGACAACCTTAGAAGGGCTCTTTGGAAAATAGGATGAGATGATGGGACACATGCTGGAGGTGGAGCTGCTCACATTGGATCCAAAAAGATTCTAGAATATCCAATATTTATTTACAAAATTCAAGGATTTACTTTCGCAACTCAAAGCTTGTGGAGTTGATAAATCGAACGAGGAGAAAAAAATGGTTCTCACCATTCTCTCCAAGCTTGGTCCTAAATTCTCTGTATTTGTATCTACATTCCATACTGTCAGATTCGCTTCTGGAGCTACTTGGAAGATGCCTTCTCTTGAGGACTTTATTGAATCCTTGACACAAGAGCAAACCAAGCTCATCAACATGGGCACAATCAAATGCCCAATGGAGCATGCACTCACTGTGCATGATGGCAGCCACAAATATCATAAATCTAAAGATAAATATAAACAGAAATCTTATGCAAATCCGAAGAAGGAAGGGTACACAAAACCCTTCACCGATGCCTCCGGATCCAAAGGGGAAAAGGGAATAAAAAGGGACAAATGCACGTATTGTCACAAAGGATTCCATTAGGAATCCACATGCATGAAAAAAAAATAGATCTGATGTCTCAAATACTTCAGAAAAACAACCTTGGAGATCGCATCCCTGAGGGTGCCAAGAAGAAGAATCCAGAAGATCTGAATTCCAAGAAAGGCAATTCTATCCATGACTTGATTGCCATCAACTCCTCTCTCGATGCTTGGATCATTGATTCAGAAACATCACATCATACGGCTACATCAAAAGTAGTATATTATTCTTTGTATGCATGCAAAGGTCCTCCTATTCTAATGGGGGACAACTCTTCTGTCGAAGTCACCGACAAAGGAAGGATTGAACTCACCAACTAAATCTTTGAAAATTTGTTGCATGTTCCCAAGATTCCAGTCAACCTTCTCTCCGTGTATCAGATGACGAATTTCGGCACCAAAAAGAAATTCATATTCACACCAAATTCCGTGGACATCTACGACATGCAAACCAACTCGAGGGTTTCTACCGGTGAGGTAAATCATCAGTCTAAATTGTATACATTTTCTGAATTCATTGAACCTGATTCTTCTTTACCGCTTACTCATGCTGATGAAAGTAGTAGGATATGGCACGAAAGGTTTGGACATTTTAATTTCAGATACATGAAAAAATTAGCAAGAAAAGATTGGTTGATGGTCTACCAGATATCCATTTCTCCAAGGGAGTGTGTGAGGGATGTGTTCTCGGAAAACACCCTCAAGAGAAATTCGACAAAGGAAAGTCTCAACGAGCTTCCGCACCTTTGGATCCGATCCACAGTGACCTTATGGGTCCTTTTCCACATCCATCCATCAACAAAGCGAGGTTTGTTCTCATTTTTGTTGATTATTTCTCACGTTTTACTTGGATCTACTTTCTCAGGCAAAAATCTGAGGTCTTTCAACACCTCAAATATTTCAAAGCCCTGGTTGAGACACAGTCCGGAAAGAAGATCAAAGTCCTTTAAACTGATAACGAGGGAGAGTATGTAAATCATGAGATCCATAATATTTTCCATGAGGCAGGAATTTAGTTGCAGCACACAGTTCCCTATACTCCGCAGCAAAACAGAGTTACTGAGAGGAAAAATAGATCTCTAAAGGAGATGGCATCTTGCATGTTGCATGCAAAGTCATTGCCACAGAGACTATGGGATTAAGCACTTAATTGTGCAACATACATCCAAAACAGATCTCCCCATAGATCTATCAAGGATAAAACCCCCCTACGAGGCTTGGAGCGGCCTCAAACCGGAAGTGACCCACTTTCACATTTTCGGTTCACATGCATGGGCCCGGATTCCCTCTGAAAAGACGAAGGCACTTGATCCACAGAGCACTGAGTGCATTTTTTTTTGATACCCCAATGGTGTGAAGGGATATAGGCTTATTTATATTTCCTCAGACCGTCTCATCATTGAGCGAAGTGTCCAATTCAAGGAAAGTGTATCGCATGCACCTCAGCAACCTCATGCAGACACCTTCATTCTTCCACCTGTCCGAGATGATGAATCTACTTCATATGAGAGTTATGATTCAGAGGACTCATATGATTCAGATTCAAAGTCAGTACAGTCATATGCAAAGTCAGAGCATCCAGATACAGTTGCAGAGCCAGAGAAGAGGCCCAAGTGGGCATAGACTACTCTTCATGATGCAGGGGATCTTGTTGGTGATCTAGCCGATACTAGGAGGACTTGATCTGATTTCGAGGAGCCTCTTGTTGTAGTTACTATCACTGAACCATTGTCCTCTAGGCATATTTTCTTGGTTCAGTTTTCAGATCCACAATCTTATGGCGAGGCTGTTGGAAATCCCTTTTGGGAATCCGCCATGCAGGAGGAGTACAACTCCCTCCTCGAGAACTAGACTTGGGATCTGGTTCCCCTTCCTTCTAGGAGGAAACGTTTCAGATGTAGATGGGTCTACAAGACCAAGAGTGCAACGGATGGACAGATTAGCAGATACAAAGCCAGGCTTGTTGCCAAAGGCTTTCAGCAAGTTTACGGTATTGACTATGATGATACCTTCGCTCCAGTAGATAAGATGAATTCCATACGATTGGCACTTGCCATTGTGGCATCCAAGGGATGGGAAGTCCATCAGATGGACGTGAAAAATGCATTTCTTCATGGTGATCTATCTGAGGAGATCTACATGGAGCAGCCCAAGGGATTTATGCAGGACTCATCTTTGGTCTGTCGACTGAAGAAGTCCCTTTATGCCCTCTAGTAGGCTCCGAGGGCATGGTATGCCAAGATGGATTCCTACCTGTTGTCACAGAACTTTGTACTTTGTAAATCAGACCTGAATGTCTACATGCTTAGGATGGTTGATTCACTTCTACTTTTAGTTATGTATGTTGATGATTTGATGATCACCAGTTGCTCGACTTCAGCGATTGCTACAGTAAAGAGAATTCTACATGACAGGTTTTTGATGACAGACATGGGTCCGCTACACTTCTTCCTTGGACTCGAGATCAGTTAGGATGCATGAGGAATCAAATTGTCTCAAGAAAAGTATGCACGAGATCTCCTTGAGAGATTTCACATGACAGACTGCAAGTCTGCTCTGACTAATTTCCTATAAGGAGTCAAACTTGAGGATGGCGGGGAGACTCCACTAGTTGACATCACACTGTACAGATAGCTAGTGGGGATATTGTTGTATCTCACACACTCCAGACCAGACCTCTCCTATGCAGTTGGTGTAGTTTCCAGTTTCATGCAGGCACCGCATGAGCTACATTGGAAGGTTGCAAAGCATATCATTCGATATGTACAAGGCACCATCACCTTTGGGAATCATTATGCAACAGACTCTACATTAGATCTCATTGGATTTACTGATTCTGACTGGGTTGGTGATAGCACCAATCATAAGTCCACATCTGGTTACTCACTCAGTCTTAATTATGGGCCTATCTGTTGGTCAAGCAAGAAGCAAGCCGCCATTCCTCTATCTTTAGTTGAGGCAGAGTACAGAGGGGTAGTTAACATAACCATTTAGGATATGTGTCTACAACATTTTCTGATTGAGTTGGGCATTTAGTTCCATCGGCTAATCGTCATATGGTGTGACAACCAGATCACTCTGAAGTTCTGCAGAGATCTAGTTCAGAGGCAGCAGATGAAGCACATCGAGATCCACATGCACTATATACAGGACCTAGTACACAAGGGGATCATCGACTTACAGTTTTGTCCTTCAGCAGAAAAGATGGCAGACATCTTCACCAAGACCTTCACTGAGCAGAATTTTCATTCTATGCGAAGTCATCGTGGAGTGAAGGACACAGTGGCCTAGCAATTGTAGTTCTTATTTTTACATAGATTGTACCTTGAGGGGGGGGTTTCCCATGAGGTTTTCCCTCTTTCCTCACTTTATTTTAGTGTATCTTTTGTATTTGGGTACCTAACATGGCCTCGTTACTGGGACCCATTCTTTATTTTCACCATAGTAATGTTCAAGGGGGTGTTGGAGTTACTTCACACACACCTAGGATTTATTTTTCCTAAGGTTTTTCCTTGTTTATTGGTCATAATTAGTCATTATCCAGCCTCCTATATTTTAGGGGAGAATATTCCACCTGGAGAATATTATCCTTCAGTTGACACTTCAGTTTGACCAGTTGAGTTGAGTTTAGATGTTGCATTGGTTTTGTCACCATGAAACATTGGGATCATCACCAACTAATGTGCACTTGCCTTGGTATCATCACCAGACTGGAGCATTACCCTTGATTTTGTGAGTTAACCCCTCACTACTCTTTGTTCATTCAGTTAACTGAAGACTAGTTGACTAGTTAACTTAACTAGGTGGCAGTTCACTCACGTAACTTCTTGAGAGACTAGACTAGCTGGCAGTTCACTCCTGTAACTGTTGGTGTGTGTCCAGATCACTCTAGACCACCATTATGGTGCATTAGTTCTCCTCCAGTGCGCACTCATTGAGTTATACAGATTATATCATGTGTAATTTATTCATTATTCATAACGGTTAATGAGAATTCTTTCAATTTTTCTCTCCTTCTTTCTCCAATTCTCTCTGCAAATGTGTGTATTATTGTTTAGCTAGATATATTATGTGCAAGTTCAACACATTTACATTAGTAACCATTCTTCCAATAGTTGGTCAGTAATGGTCGCTTTAATCAACCTTCGTTGTTGTCTCCACTCATGAATGTGATAAGAGATATGCACAGAGTTCGTTTGATGAAGGGAGGTTAAAAGTTCAGTACATGTCTCATAATAGATGGGTAATTGAAAATGTATGAGAAAATCCATAGCGAGGGAGTTGAAATATTGAAAAGAACCACGTTGAAGTTCAATGTACCATTTGGCTACAGAGCCCGTGAGTGTGCGCTGGAAGAAACGCAAATGCATAGAATTATCCATCAATGAGTTTGATGAACACCATAAATGGAATGTCATCACATGATTGTTTGGGTCTTCTCCAGATTTACCGTCAAATTTAGGGATGTCATAAGGTATTTTAGTAGGAATTACTAGCCAAAAAGGAAAATAAAATATGGGATCATTTGTCAACTCAGACAAGTCTAGTAGATCCAGAGTGGCGAGGAAGGGTAATTGTCGGTTAACCTGAGGGTGATACTAGTGTGGAATAGGGACACCAGTGGGGCCATAAACTGGTTGAGATTGATAATTGTATCCAGTAGGCCCTCCCATATATGGTTGTAGTTGACCAGTATAGGCAGGATTCGATGTTTTTTTAGGAACGTTCATGAGCAGGGTGAAACTGGGTTGAGTATAAGGAGTATAATTCAGTTGATTCGGTTGTGGGGGATAAAAAAATTTCCCTTAAGGAGGTTAAACAGTTTTTCCTTGAGGAGGTTAAACATTAGCCCCTTGGGGAGGATAAACATTAGAACCTTGGGGAGGATAAGGTTGTTGTCCTTGAGGACCCCAGGTGGGATTTGGGACACCCGGATAAGGTTGTCCAAAAGGTAATCCAGAAGGAATAGGATTTGACACTCCTCCTTGTGGGTTATGATATCATTTCCCCCCATGGTAGGGTTGATTAAACATACCTCCTAAAGGTACTCCCCAGGATTGTGAAAGGGTTTCCGACAAAAGAAGGTTTCCCCCCTGCCATAGGTTGATTTACAACTGGGGTTTGACCAGTAAAGGGAGGTTGTCCTCCTGAAGGAGTATGCAAAGGTGGTTGTCCCTCAGGAGGGCTACGCCTGCTACAAGATGGTTGGCCCCTGGGATGGATAGGTCCACTAGATGGTGGTTTCCCCCCATTCGGGATATGTCCCGCAGTTGGTTGTGTATGTCTGGCAAGGATTTGCATTCTCTGTTGTAAGGGTGTTCCAATAGGATCTTGTGGAACATGAGAAGTTGTAGTGTGAAAAGGTGTAACGGTGGGAGTAACGGTTGAAGTACCTTGTGTATGATAAGAAGTGACGACTCCAACATTGAGGTGGATTTTTGCTGACGTAAAATCATGATCGATGACATGTTCGATGGGACGATCAATAGAATGACCGGATGGTCCTACCTCAGCGGCAACATGGTCATGAAAATTAAGAGGTTGTCTAATATATTCAAAATGCTCATAAATATCACGTCCTGATGGAGTCCTCCATACAGAGCGAGTAGGTGTTTGATGTGGATCTACTATGTTAGTGGGACGAACGGGGGTCCTAAACTCATCATTAAAAATTGGTTATGTCGATGCCATATATGTATCGGTAATTGGTCTCAATGGTAAACAAGGGAATTCTTCTTCTATAATATTACTAAACGAGTCTAATCGAACCATGAGTGGTTCAATAGGAGCTTAAGACACAGGTGTAGTATGAGGAGTGAGATCCTCAACCGTAACCAAGGCTCTTTCTGAATTTTCTAACAAAAGAGTAGCAACACTCCCAGCGTCAGAGCGATTTTCTACCTCTTCACGGTAGATGTCTTCCAATGAATTAGGAGGTAAGGTTTAATAGCCTTCTTCCAGAGGAAATCCTTGCATCCTACGTGATTTACGAAGACCTTTATCATCTACAGGCTCAATCTTGAAAAATTATTAAAACAACAGCACACGCTAAAAAATCTAGAAGAACCAACAAGCAAACAAACCTTCTCTCAATGATCGTACTAGTTGGTGATGAAATCCAACATCGTGTGATAAAATTGAGAAGGGTCTAGGATATGATCGGGTGGAATAGTTACGATGACGACCTGCTTAATGGACTTACGCCTTGGTGCAAGCTTCCACACAGTAATCATGGATTTACCCTCTAAGGAGCTCGAGTGAGTTTGACCACCGTCTGTTCCAGGTACAGTAAAGAATTCCCTTCACCATCACCTTGTGTAAGGACCCTAAATATTATGGCTACTAAAGACACCAACTCGCAGTCAGCCCCTGGGCGGGTACAGTCGACAGTCTAGTCCAAACGTATGGGTAGGATAACAAGTCTGAAATCCTTCAAGAGAACTGAGGACAAGCGGACTGGTAGAACTCCAGAGGACCCTAAACGGATTCGGAATTCATGAAGCACCGAGACCAAATGAAGACAGTTGGACCTCAAGAAGAACCCCCAATATACGATCTTACTACTACGAATGGTTAAACCGTGGAGGGATAATCTTCATGGCTCTCTCGAACACGACCTCATGCGTAACCCCTGTGTGAGAGGGGGATCCCAGCTATGCTTATACAAAAATTGGATTTTCTCTCCCTATTGCAAGATGCTAAGTTTTTTTTTAATGCTTTGGAGATTTATACTCACAACCTAATCCAAAACGCTAATCCTAGACTAATGTTGGTGGAAGAATCTAAAAAAAAAAGTTTCTAGATCAATTTTAATTAGCATTGAATTTTGTGGATGTTCTTTTACTCAGAGGTGAATGAGAATGAAACTAATGATATTATGAATCGATTCCCAAAAAATCATAAGAAAAATGATAAACAATCGTTTCTTTTAATGAACTTCTATTTATGGGAAGGAGAAGAACTTTTCTTTCACTATCAAACACAAACAATGCAGAAATTTCATGCAATTGTTTTCAACAAGAATCCAATTCAATGCTAAACTATTCAAAAATTGATTCTAATATCCAAAATCCAATCATGAAGATATATCTCTTTGTTTAAATATGAACTTAAATTGATTTAATTCGAAGCTTCTTATGACAACCAGATTTTTACTATTTGCAGTTTTAGACAATTGGAAGCAAGTATCATATAAACAAAAAAGAACACTCTCACAGTGATCAAACAAGAAGCAAAACAAATTTAAACTTTTCAAAAAGAAAACCAAAACTCAAACAAGAAAAAAAATTTAGAAAGATATAAATCAAAGACCAAATGGTACAGTCCAAAGATCTTTGGACTTCCTTGTGACAACTTTGAAATAATCAGATGAATGAGAAAGTATCAAAAACCAACTCAAGATCTCAAAGACGAAGAGTGATTCCAAAACAAGGAAATATCTTAAAAATCCAAACAAAGCACCAAAAAATCCCTAGAAAGAAAAAGGTTGCATTTTTTATAGAAGACACACACTGATAGAAAAAATCCTGAGCAGGAGGAAAAACCAAAAAATCACACCCAGCACAGACATCCAACAATTTTTCAATAGAAAGAAAAATCGGTGCTTTGGTTATATAGGCACCAGAGCGCTACAACGCTCCCTAAAGCACTATAGGGGAGCGTCGATACTGAAATAAGCACTCTGGTTGTAGGGGAAAAGTGGCGTTGTTTTCTGAGAATGAAAAAGTATCAACTCAGAAAACAAAAACTCAGGAAGGCTTGATCATCGGCCTGTGTAAGATGAATTCAGGACTGACAACACATGTATAAAAGAGGAAAAACACAGTGAGTAGGATATGAAGATGATCAAAGACTAAGACAAGACCAAGGAAAGAAACCAAAATTGGAAGCTTTGTTCCCCAGTGGAATTGTCAATTTCTGTTGTAGAAAAATTCCCCTGTGGACAGGTGAATGTCCTCTTGGATCTTAGACCCCTATGACCAAGACAGAAAAATGCTAACATTGAACATTGACATTCCTTTAAATGTAGCTAAACTAGTCAAGGAAAAAGATGAAGAAAGCATGAGTACATTTTTCTGAAGTTTGTCCTTCTTGGTCTAGATTTAACTTGATCTTCAAGTCCTTTAATGAGTTCTGCAATTCAATAGACAACAAAGGAAATGCATACTTCCTATTCTACCAAGATTAGTTTAAACTGGATTTATCAAGAAGAGACAAACCCATGCAAATGTACACAAACTTGACGGAAACATGCCAAGCATATATATTAATGAGAACATAACAAGGTGCTTACAAACTGTAGATGCAAATGCAGTAGCCTCACCAAGTTCTCCTTGTCCAACCCCTTGCTCAAAATATCCACGATCAGAATGACAATAATTTTCACTGATATTATCCCCCTTTCACCGTGAGATTGCCTCCTTATATAGGCTTTGAGAGCCTCAACCACCTCAGTTATTCTTGGGATAAGTTGAAGATATGACTCCATCAGTTGTTGGATTTCCCTTAGATCCGGCCTTTAACTTGGATTCAAGCCAAACCGATTCGAATGATTCTTACTTGTCCTTAGAGATAAGGGGGATTCTTCCCCAAGATTCTCTCAACAGATCGACGCTCCCTCAAAGTTGTCCACAGAGCGTTATAGATGTCCCTGCTAAGAGGACAAGGAGCGCTAGTGGTCCTTGCAAGTGGGCATAGGAGCACTCATCTCCAAAAACACTTTTAGGATGATTATTCCTAAAGGTAAAATCTTGTAAACTTTTCCAAATGACATGTTTTCCTCTTCTAACAAGTCTTAGAGGATGTTCCAAGTGTTCTTATGATTTCGTCCACAATGAGACACATGCGAGACAAAAATATGACTTTTGTGACACATGCGACACCTGCGACAAAAGTGAGACACTTACGACAATGACAATGAGATATTATTGAAGTGAGGAATTTTGACGTGTAACACACGTCACACCCCACATCCCCGTTGGCCAATCAATGCCCTCCCCGTGACCATTATTTGCCCAGAAATCACCCCGTGCCATAATGGACACCTATGTGCACTGTATAACCCCGTTTTTTCACCACTACTACACTATTTGCAGATCCAGACACTTTCGACACCATGCCAAATCCAGTTTTCGAGCCAACTTCCACCAAGGTCCACTATTGACAAACTCTATTAACCCGGGTAATTACAGTCATCCATCAATTCAACTTCGGAACCCTGTTAGTCATGGCTCCCAAAGCTAAATCCATCGAGACATCCGAAAATCCATTTCTTCCCCCTCCCATCGACCTGGATCATATTCCCCTAGCAGATAAAGACTACAAAATTACAAAGCCGAAGTTTGAATTCGACTTCTTCGAATTACACTTCTGGCTAAAGGATATTTTCTTGGATCAAAGTGACGAAATTGGACTTACCCCTGTACATGTTCCCCCAGACCTTCCACTTCCTAGAATTTTCCCTAAAATGTCAAGATCATTATTTTCCCGGCCAAAGGGCCATCGTTTCCTCTTCTGGTGAAACCATGTTCACCATTACCCTCGAATCCATTAATCAGATGTTACGGATCCCAAAGAGCATAGATTTTTGAAATCTTTCTGCCAGAAGATGCTCAGTTGTCCAAGAAAAACCCTCCCTATCCATCTTCCATCTTCTCTGTCACGGAAAACCAAATTATATCTACCCTCTATCACCTGTTAGGATACTTTTCAGATGAATGGGTAGATGAAACTATCTTAGATTTTCTGTCCATTTTCTCCACAGAAGAAAAAGATACAGTCCAATTTGATTTCAGTCAAATTTTGGCTGACAACATACATGATCAGTTTTTCAGATTTTCAACAGAGGGAATGTTCAGATATTCCTTAGTGTTGGTGTACCTATTCTTGTTCTTTCATTCAGATATATTCTCATGTGCTCTCCATAAATTGGATCAGGAAGGAAACCCTAAATCAGTGACTTCATGGACCTCACTAGTGAGGAAAAATTGAACTGAGTTTAGCTTCAAAGACTTCATTAATCAATTTTATCACCCAGTGGTTTGCATGCTCAGCAGAAAAACAGAGCCAAGAATCAATAAAGAAGTCCAGAGAATTATTCACCTCTCTGATTTGTCCAAAATGGGAGATTGGTATTTGTACTAGAAACACACTGAAATAAGAGTATTTGGATGTGAATTGCCACCATATAGACTGCCAAAATATCTCCCTATTAGGATATTTGCATTAGAATATATCAGACAGATGGTAAACTCTAATGAAATCCATTTTGTATCAGTTAAGAAGAAACAACAACTCATAATTAAGACCCAAATTGGTTATTTCATATGCAACAACGGAGTTGTAGGAGAAGAGGCAGACAACCTCTTGAAACAGATGAACTTCACTCAGAGTTTCACATGGAATTATGACCCATTTGGTGTTATTTATGAGCTCAGGGTCAAACAAAAGAGCACTCTTTATGCTCATGTAAACAAGCCACAGGTAGAAAAGTATATGAATCAGACAGATTGGCAAGAAAATATATTGTTGGAAACAAAAGAATACCCTCCCCCCTATCACTGTTTCACATACCAACACACCTCAAGTACAAACATAAAAGAGAGAAATGAAAGAGGTTTCCCCTTCAGTCACAGAGGTGTCAACTGAATATTTTCAAGTCTACAGGAAGAGGGATAAAACTAGTCACACACCAGACCTGCTTAAAGAAGGAGAAATGCAGTCCACCATAATCATGGAGGGACCACATTCCTCAACCTTCTTAGGCAACCAGTTCATAGTTTCCAAATATTCATCTAAAAAACAAACAGACACTACTCTGTCAAACGAATCCTCTCATGAGCCAATGGGGTCAAATATCTCTGAAAAATACAAACAGATCAAGCAAAGGAATGAACTCCTAAACAACAACACATATGCCCAATTCTAGAAGCAGACCTCCACTGCCCAGCATAGAATAATGTCATCATTTGACACAGATAAAGGAAGAATGCAAATTGCATTCCTACAAACACAAGTCCCTCATCCCAAGACAATTTTTTATTACAAGAAGACCTCTTTTGAGTTTGATGTAAAGAAGGTCCATCCAGTGGACCAAATGGACATGCACATGTAAACAGGGGAGATGATATTCTTCACTCTAACAAACACCTAATTGACTGCTTCAAAATAACAAGTGTCTCTGAATAACATCCAATCCCAATTGAAGTTGGAGAAGATATCCTCTTTGGCCAAGGACAATAAGATCAAATCCCTATAAGAGTTGGTGTTAAAGATTGGGTATGACCCATCGAATCTCAAGGAAGCTGAAGAATTGTTGAAGAAGAAAAATGTTGATATAGCATCCTTGAGAAAGAAACTGAAGCTTCTAGCCACTGAAGATTCACAAGCAAAGGAGGTGGCTAAAACTGAAGGCCACAAAGAGGATATGTTGAAGTTGATCATGAAGCAGAATGCACAGATAAAAGAGATGGAGGAAGATATGGACAAATTGAAAAAGGAGAAAGAACAGATTGTGAAGATGGTTATTATTACACTAGAGGTGGTCCCTCTGATAGGAGTTAGGACAGCAGAAGCAGCTACAACAATAGAGATTCCATCATCCATCCCAGTACAAGTTCCAAATGCTTCTAAGAAGCTTGTGAAGTATATGGAAGACATGTCCCTACAAGGGGAGGAGATCGGAAAGTTGCAAGAAGAAGTAAAAAACCTCCAAGACCTGAAGTCTATGTTCCAGTCCGGTTATCATGAAGAAATTCATAAATCTCAGAGACTCAGTCAATAATTACAACAACTTCATAAGGAGACTATCATGGAAAATACCTTATCCAAGGCCAAGAAAAACATCTGGGTGGATATCAACAAGTCTATGGCAGAAATATGGCCATTCATACATATCATCTTTGAACAACATGAATTGGTATAGAAGGCCACAGAAGTAATTGGGAAAATAAGAGAAGAACTAGGAGAAAGACCTACAGAGGCCACTGAGCTCATAAGGTTCCTAAACTCCAAAAATAAGAAGTAGTTAGAAGCAATGGACATTGAAGACATGACATAGACCATCCTTGTGGTAAAGAAGGTCTTGACCAAGAAAAAATTGATGTTGCAACTAGAGGAGAAAGCTCAGGTGATGGACATTGGAGTTCAGAGATTTTTCAACAAGATTGAATTACTACACAAGAAGGGTCTCCCTGGACTTCTAGTACTCAATGACAAGCTAATCACTTTGTCATATTACAAGCAGAATATCAGTACAGTGGAAAAGGATGGTTCCAAGTTTGTAGGTATAAAGAGAAGCATTATTGGTAAAGATTTCCTAGAAACATTATAGTTGGACCTGAGCATCCAACATGAGATAAAACATATTTTTATCACAAAGCCCACTTTTTCCAAGTATACTAAGATGGACAATATATACAAAAAGTTACTCAAGGTTTCCATCCCTAGTAAAAAGAGATGGGAAGATTTATGTTCTTTACTTGAGTAGATGATAATTTTGAGGTTCGAGTTAGCATGGAGCCGACAGTCAATGTAAGGCCTGAATTACATAGCCTCATAAAAATAAGTAAATACTTAAATACTTTCTAATCTACTTCTTTAACTATTGCTACTTAGATTAGAATCTTATTTCTTGATATTCTTCTACCAGCATAATAATTTACAGTTTAACAACATATTAACATAATAATTCCAGCATAATAATTAACATAATAATTGACAGTTTAGCATCATACTAACAACATACTGACAACAGTATAATAATTAACAACAATATAATGATAACAACAAGCAGAAAATGCATAAGGTATTTACCTCAACCTGAAGCTTAGTTGTTTTAGCACTTTCCTAGTTGATGATGATGTTGATGATGTTGATCTTGCCCAAACTAAGTATTAACCTCCCAGCCAACTAGGAACAACCTCTCCGACTCCCTAGCTCCAGGAATCTTTGCGGTTTCCTGGCCCCCGAGCCCAAAATTCCTAGCAACAATTGTGCCTATGTGGGAGTCCTCAAACAAAACTGTTCACTCCAACTCCTTATTTCCTCTCTTCCTCCTCCTTCCCCCAAATGTTCTTACCTTCCCAAAAACCAAAGATCCCCTTCCCCAAGTTCTCCCCTTTCCCTTATCCTCCTTCCATTTCTCCAACCACCTTATCCCCCATTAATTCCTCAACCACCTTATCCTTCCCATTAATTACTTCAACTACAAATTTTAATAATATTATAATAAAGTCTCCATAAATTTATTTTAATAATAAATTAAATTAATATTTATCATTCATGATAATTACATAATTAATTAGGGTTATTACATACACCCACCCTTCAAGAAACTTTGTCCCGAAGTTAGACTAATTTACAATATAAGGGTAATGACACATGGTTCATACATCCACATCAAATAAACAACATTATCAGTAAACAAAAAAAAAAGTATACATACTAATGTACATGTGCAAGGAATGCATGTGTAGCTAGCACATACAAGACTTGCACATGCACTAATGAAAATAATTGTCACACCTATAGTAATTCTTGTATGTGTCCAATCTAATCAAATAGACCATTCATTTCATAAAAGATAGTAAACCAATTAAAATGTTCACAAAATCCCTCAATTATAATAATTTAGCACAACAACGTTCATTTAGATAATTATAGTTCAATTAAGCAATTATGAATATACATATATACATATTTTTTTTTCAAAAAAGCGGAAAACAATAAATTCTACTAAAAGGCGAAATCCCCACACACTCTCAACTATTTATATTCATCTTTCCTCCCTAACTTACTTCTGTCTTCCATCCCTATCATTCTTTTGTTGGACTATTTTGGAGCGTCAACTATATTGACCTAACTCCAAATAGAACCCGTAAGAAGAAGTGTCAACTCTCTTGACCAAGCTTCCCCAGCAGGAAACTAACAGTCATCATCACACGTCTAGAGGAGCATGAGCTAACACCGTCCTCCCATGACTCCAGGTTTCAGAGGATACATGGTGGGAAATGCCTCCACCCCTCCTAATAGGACTAGGATCCACACCCTACCATGGAACATGCAGTGGCACTGTGTTGCTGAGAATTTTGTCATCGTATATTCAGTTTTAGGCAGTCTCACCACCTGAAAAACCTGCATTGGTCCATATATCATAGCATTGCATTCGAACCGACATAATTTCACATACAAAGATTCATACCATATTGTTTCTCGGTCGGTGCTCA
Source organism: Picea engelmannii (assembly GCA_009831015.1). Taxonomy (NCBI): domain Eukaryota; kingdom Viridiplantae; phylum Streptophyta; class Pinopsida; order Pinales; family Pinaceae; genus Picea; species Picea engelmannii. The sequence continues at coordinate 292,872 of ML799260.1, forward strand.
TGACATCCACTTTTATTATCATTATCCTTTGGCTATTTCATAGCCCATTGACCTGCAGATTAGTCTATTACACAAACTCATACATATCTATGCATTATCATCATGTAAATGCATTCAACCATAATCTAAATTCGATATTCACGTACCAACAACTTTAAATGTCAGAATTTTCAAATTAGAAATAGGTCGCATAATATCCCCATAATTCAATTAACGTTAACCATTCATAGAATTGGCATTCACATAATAGATTGCATCATATCCATCATCATTCAAATAACATTAAGCATTTATAGAATTTTCATTCACATAATTGATTGCATCGTATCCATCATCATTCAAATAACGTTAAACATTCATAGAATTGTCATTCACATAATAGATTTCATAATATCCATCATCATTCAAATAATGTTAAACATTCATAGAATTTGACATTCACATAGGTTCATACGTCTTAAAAGTTCAAGTGTATCATTAATAGTTTCACAGTGAATAGAAAATAAAGGTGATTAGGCCTTAGGTAATTCTAGTTGTCTAAGTCAAAAGGTGGAATTACATACACTCAACCTTCGACAAACATATTCTCGAGGTGGTCAAAAAAAGTGAGGGATGATATCGTTGTAATAATATCTCGACATCCTCCCAAGTAGAAGACCCTGGGCTATATTTATCCCACTGGACCTTAACTTGGTCTATCAGACGGTTCCTGGGTTTTCGGACCCTATGGTCCAATATGCGTAATGGTTCTACCATGAGGGTTCCCGCATCTGATACCTGTAATTCCTTCCAATTTAGTTTATGAGATTCGTCAGCAACATAATGACATAGAATAGATACATGAAAAACATTATGAGTTTTATGCAAGTGGGGTGGCAGTACGAGACGATAGGCAATGAGTCCAATTCTCTCTTGGATTTTGAATGGTCCTATAAATTGAGGAGACAACTTGTTCCCTTTCTCGAACTGAATGGTACTTTTATTATGCCTTATACGAATGAAAACTTGATCTCCCACCTTATAACTTCGATCAATCCTATGTGCATCAACATAACTTTTCTGTCTATCATGTGCTTCCTTTAGTCTCTGCCTAATCTGTATCACCTGTTCCTCCATCTCTTGAATCAATTCTGGCCCAACTTTCACTCAGTCTTCTAACCTTTCCCAACTCAACAGTGCTCTGCATGGCCTTCCATACAGAGCTTCGTGGGGTGGCATTCCAATGGAGCTATGACAATTGTTATTGTAGGCGAACTCTACCAAAGGTAGGTACTTCTCCCAATGGGTTTGATTATCCATAACATACATCCTAAGCATGTCTTCCATAACCTGATTTACTCTCTCGGTTTTTCCATCTATTTCAAGATGATAAGTTGTGCTTAGGTTCGACTGAGTCCCCAGCGTTGATTGCAAATTTGTCTAAAACATAGAAGTGAATCTGGAGTCCCTATCTGAAATGATATTCTTGGGTAACCCGTGCAAACGGATGACCTCACTTACAAACACGTGTGCCACATCAGTGACATTGTAAGTGTCTCTAACCAGAATAAAATAAGAACTCTTGGTCAACTTATCAACTATAACAAGAATGACATTGTTTCTATGTGATGTGAGCGGCAATCATACAACAAAATCCATAGAAATGACTTCCAATTTGGACATAGGGACATCATGCGATTGTAGGAGACCTGTCGGGTGGTGGTGGTCATCTTTCATTTGTTGACACTCCAAGCACTTGGTGACAAAATGGACTACATCACGCTTCATGCCTACCCAGAAAAAAAACTTCTTCATGTCTACGTACATTTTCTTCACACCCAGATGCGCACAATAAAGTGCTCTATGGGATTCCTTAAGTATGATGCTTTGAATATCCCCTGCTTCGGGGATGTACATCCTTCCTTGATATCTTAATAGTCCATCTTCTTCCAGGTCATATCCTTCATACTTTGGATCTCATTGTCTTACACTCTAGAGGGCTGAAGTAACCTTTAAATACCAGCTATCTCCAAGAAGTTGTCCCAACACATGCTCCCTAAGATTGAATTTTAAGGGTACCAAGGAGAAGACATGTGGTCTCCTACTCAAGGCATCCACAACCACATTTTCCTTTCCCTTGATGTACGAAATTCCAAAATTGTACTCACTCATAAAATCACTCCATCGCCTCTACCTGGCATTGAGATCTCTTTGAGTGAAGAGATGTTTTAAACTTTCATGTTCATTTTTGAGCTCAAAGTTTCTCCCCACTAGATAGTGCCTCCAAAGTTTCAGAGCTAGCATTACAGCTGCCAACTCTAAATCATGAGTAGCGTAAAGCTCCTCATGTTTCTTAAACTTCTTTGGCATATACACTATCACTCATCCATCCTACATTAGCACGGCCCCCAACCCTTGCTTCGAGGCATCAGTGCAGTCTGTGAAGTCTTTTTCCATATTCAACACTCGTAGATTGGTGCACTAGTTAGTAACCTATTAAGCTCGATGAATGCACTATCACATTCTCATGTCCATTCATACTAGACCCCGTTGAGCTGCAAAGTGGTAATGGGTTTCACTATTTTAGAAAACCCTTCCACAAATCTCCGATAATAACCTGCTAGCCCCATGAAGCTTCTTACCTCATGAGCATTTTTCGGCACTAACCTTTCCATAATGGCGTTTACCTTTTCTGGGTCCACAAATATTCCTTCATCGGAAATGATATGACCTAAATAGTGAATTTATTTCTGAAAGAAAGAAACCTTCAACAAATTTCCATACAATTTGTTCTCTCTAAGGCATGACAACACCACTCGCAAGTGTTCCTCATGTTCTCTTTCCTTCTTGGAATAGATGAGGATATCATCTAGAAAGACATGTACAAAGTGGTCTAAGTACTTCTAGAATACACCATTCATGAGGCTCATGAATAAGGTTGGCGCATTGGTCAAACCGAAAGGTACTACAACGAACTCGTAATGCCCAAACCGAGTTCGAAATGCAGTTTTAGGAATATCGTCTTCCTTAATCCTTAACTGGTGATACCCTGATCACAAATCAATTTTTTAGAACATCGTTGCTCCTTTCATATGATCAAAGAGATCATATATCTGTGGCATTGGGTACCTATTTTTCACTGTAGCATGGTTCAAGTACCTGTAATCTATACACAGTCGTAAGGACCCATCCTTCTTCTTCACAAAAATTACTGGTGCACCCCAAGGTGAGACACTAGGCCTTATTAACCCTAAGTCGAGTAGTTCTTTCAACTGCATCTGCAACTCACAAAGTTCTGGTGTTGTCATCCTATACTGAGTCTTGGAAACTGGCTTCGCACTAGGTTTTAGCGCAATGGTAAAATCAATCTCCCTCTCAGGAGGTAACCTTGGCAACTCTTTCGAAAAAACATCCTTAAACTCCGACAATACTGGGTATTGATCCAAGGAGGTTCCTTTCCTTTCATTGACTTCTTCCACTACGTATAATCGACATCCTTGCTTCATGCAACGTTCAACCTTCATGGTCGAGATAAAGCGTAGAGACAATTTCCTCCATACACCGTGGATCTCTACTAACCTTCCTTCATCGTCAACACAAAACACCATTTTCGTGAAACAATCCACCATATCTTGATGGGATTCTAACCAATCCATTTCAATGATTAGATCATACGTCCCCAGAGTAGTGATGTATACCTTCAACCCAATAATACACACTCCCAGTTCTACTAAAGAATTATCAACGCTAGGTCCTACCACTTGTTTTTCCCCCGAAGCCATATCGACTTGCTTAAAGTCATCGTGCTCGTAGGCTGCCAACCCACACTTTTTTAATGAAGAAGGTGAAATGAAACTATCTGTACCACCATAATCAAATAAAATTTTAACATTGACATCATTTAGCGTACCTGACGACTCCACCACCGTCGATTGATGTTATTTCTGGCGATTATTAATCGTTGCATAAATATGGTGGCTACTACTCGCTCTTCCCATCGGGGCCTTTCCTTCTCTATGCACAAATATTTCTTGCAACTCTGGGTTGTCACACTGGTAATGGGGTCCTCCACACCCCAACAAGTAACACGATATGGAACTAACGCACTGCCCTATGATAGACTCTGAAATAAGTTCCTTCCCCTGGAGCTCCTTCCCCTACTTGTTCCCTGAGAAGGTCATGGATCTGCCTGCATCATTGGTGAAGAGTGGGATGTTGCACTCACTGCCATTGAAATACCTAAAGCAATTGTTCTAGGTGTGACTCTATTTCCATAAGGAGGTGGCCTAGAGCTTCCTCCCCTGGAGAAGGTCCTAGGGGCCTTTCCCATGATTTCAGGATGTTGTGGAAAGGTTGATCTCATACCTCCGTTTAAGCTCATATGCTCCTCTGAATAACATGCATTTTCAACTGCTTTCGCTACTAACGATGGTTTCCACATCCGTACCATGGCCCTTATCTTAGGGTTTAACACATACACAAAACATTTTGCCTATTGTTGATCAGTATCCATGTACGAGACATATTTTACCAACTCCATGAACCTGATCTCATACTTTTCCACGGTTCTGTTTCCGTAAACTAGAGCATGAAATGCTCCCACCTGTTGTTCCTCGTAGTAAGCAGACAAATATTTCCTCTGGAACGTTTCCTCAAAAAGTTCCCATGAGACGGTGTATAGGGTAAGGTGCAACTGCCTCTCCAGGTTACCCCACCAGTTCAAGGCACTGTCCCTCAACTGAAAGATTGATATTTTTTCCTTTTGATGTGGAAGCATAGTCTCTTAAGGCGAAACATCATGTCATTCCTTCCAACCATGTCTTCGCATTTTCACTAGCACGACCCCCGAGAAACTATGGGAGTTTGATCTTCTTTAGTTCTTTAGTGATGTTCCTAGGTGGAGGCCCTCCCTCTGAATCCCTCGACGCTTCGAGGTTTCACTTCGACATCAGCTGACTGACGCCCCTTTAATGTCTCATTAATAGCCTCCAAAGAGCGCAAAATGAGAGCTAATTCAAGCAATGGTGGTGGCAGCACCGACGATTGTGGTCCTTACGAAGATGCCCCTCGGCCTCAATTTCCCCGAGTCCTAACCATCTTGAATAATTGAATCTGCATCAAACCAATTTATTTTCGGGGAAGAGTCTAACGCAGTTCACATTTGCTCAACTTATACTTGTAAACATAAAGTTAAGCGTAAGTTTTGTTTTATTTGTCTGTAAACAGACATTACTCTCTTTAGGGTAAGTTGCTTAGCTCAGGGTTAAAGCATCTAAGCTTGGTATCAACGTATAAGTATACTACTAACTCTCTCGTCTCGTTAACTAAGATATCATTGTGGGGTACTTCACCACTTACCCTAGGCATTTCCTTAACATGCGTTACAACCCGTCTTCTAACCCTTAAATCTTTACATACCCTAAAAATAATTAAACCCTCTCTTATTTAATATTATTAAGTTCTGGATCACTTAACTTAGGGTAGATTATGATTAATATTTTCCAACTAATAAATTATCTTTAAAACTTACTAATAATATTTTCTAGATAATAATAAAAAAAAAAATTAATAGTTTAGAAAATATTATTATTAAAATATTTACAAAATAATATTACTATTTTCAAATAAAAAAATAGTATTTTCAAAATAATATCAATATTTTCGAAATAATATTACTATTTTCAAATAATAATATTATTTTCGAATAATAAAATAAAAAAATAAAAAAATAAAGCCCTAATATCTAAGCATAGAACCAAGGGCAAAGTGCCAAATCAGAACCACAACACCCGAGACCAAGCTGGAGACCTTTAAGGTCAGTCTTCATGGGTCTTCGCATGAGGCCCACGTGCCCCATCCCCCGCTCTCAGTACCTAAACCCTAAACTCTCACTCATCCATCCCAGTTTCTGTGTTTTCCCTCTAGCAGACTCGTTTTTTGGACAAAATTTTGTTTTCTTCCTAGCAATGGCTACCCGCGCTCCCCCTGTGGGTTCCTCCCTTGGTGTTTTGGCATGAGAATCATGTGATTAGTCTAGTTTTGTATGGTTCGTTATGCACAGAGGTCACGTTGAGCAAAGAATGCCCCTCGTGGGCTCCTTCATCGTCCATGGCACTCTCGTTGGCAGCGTCGAAATATTTGTTTAGGGATGGTGTTTGGCATACATATTTGGATTTGAATGGGTTTGTGGAGATCCAAGTTCGAATCTTGTGGCCACCCAGGCATAATCTGAATGAAACGTGATATCATGGGCTGTTATTATTGCAGGGTATGCACAAAATGGGTTTGTGGAGATCCAAGTTTGAATCCTGTGGCCAAATCCTATGCCTGTAGCTTACGATTGGCTTCTCCTCCTTGTGTGAAGTGTAGTGCAAAGACAACTACCCCTTGTGGGATCCTCTCAGCCTGGTGCTTGGTTTGTAGGTTTAGATTCAGATGCTAAAGCTTCATTGTCATCAGGGAGCTCCTCAATCACAGGTCCTCGTCAGCCTTGCTGGAATGGCCTCCTCATCTGGGTGTTCAATGATGGGCTCTGTGTTTGTCGTTGTGTACATAGTGATTTGACGTGTTGTGCAGATGACTTGGTAATGTTCTCGACTGTTTGGATTGGTGTTATATGCATGCCTTGTTGAATTGGAGATTGGGCTTAATGGCTGCGTAGTGCAATAGATATAGACCGGTGGTTTCTCTTGTGGTTGTTCGGTGGGAATAATTTCTGATGTTGTAGCTCTCGGTGTTTCGTGGATTTCAGTGACATGTTCGCTGAACTTGGATATTGGGCATATGCACAATAATTTTACGTGAGCCAAAGGCTACCCCTCGGGCTTGGTGCTTGCACTGAGCTTTGTGTTGTATGTTGTGATAGTGCACGTGGGTTGCATGGAGTTGGGGCAAAAGAGCATCACCCCTTGGTGTCTTGGCTGGGCGTTGGAGGAACCACGACCCCTTGTGGTCTCTCCACCTCGTGGCTGGTTTCTCTCTTGTTCGTGACTTGGGTGCTTGATGTATGTCGATCTTTGATGCTTTGGCATATGGAAAAGGCTCTACCTTGGATCATATATA
>ML799261.1:96103-137035 GCA_009831015.1 Picea engelmannii
AAACCTAACGAGAATAGAATATTCCAGGAAGCAAGAAGAAACCCTAATGAGTTGGCTAATAACCCTAGAAGACAAGTCGGCTCAAGAGGATAATTTGTATTAGGTTATTAGCCTCCAAGAGAAGAAGTCGGCCAGAAGAAATAATATACAATGAGTAAATAGGTATCCAGAATGAGAAGTCGGCCTAGGCAGTTAGCCAGAATCAGTATAAATACAGGAGGCCAGTCTTCATTCTAACAGGCATTCTCAGAATTGCAGAGTATCACTTTTGCGCACTGCAGTTACCCAGTTTGTGCGCAAGTTTGGTGGAGAGCTATCATTGCAGCTACTGTAGCTAGCAGAGGTTATGGTTTGGACTATCTGATCAGCTCTTGTTTGGTGCGCTATCCTTGGGGAAAGGTGTGCTACCCTTTGTTTGGCTATCTAGCCTAGGGTTTGCTTCTGGAATGATTCTCTGTCAAGGTTAAGGTGCTCGGAGGGTGGCTTTGGCCTATGGTTGGGTGACAATCATGATATTGTCGATGGTAAAACGAGCACATCCATTATATTCTAACAATTAGTACTTCATAAAACCATTGACTTTGAATAAAAGCACAAGCTGATATAAAAGATGAAGCAACAAAAATATTTATAACAACAATGTATATATAGTAATAGCTTCACAATTATGCCTCAATAAAGCTTCAAAAATGACCAAAAATGATAACCTAAAATTGGCAAAATGCTAGTATTTGTCAGAAGCAAAGAAGGCAATGTAAAATTAGCTTTAAGACTTGATTTTAAGATGCTTTTGTTGTTGTCATATATGGTTGTAGCTATCTTTTGCGACAACAAGAAGATAGTTAGAAAGTTAGTCTAATCTAAGGTTAGAAATGGTTAGTAAATATCTTGAAGTAGATGGTTTAAAGGTTTTTTTAGTCAATCAATCACTTGTAAGGTATGAACTATTGCCTTTGAGGTAAATGGAGTCACTTTTGCAGTGGAAATTCTTAGGGGAAACAAATGATAATGGGTGAGCTAAAGACAAGAGGGAGGATGGTTGAGGTGTTAGTAACCTAAGGCCTCAATCATCCAAAACCCTAGAAGGAAAAGGATGCTAGGAAGTAGGTAACCCTAGGCCCTAGCGATTTTCCTTCTTCTTTAGGTCAAGCTTGAAATAAAATATAAAATATTAATGAAGCAATAGTACTAGAGTGATACTAGGGTAGGGCTCTAGAATATGCTTCAAGGGAGGTGTCTTCTAGCAAAATCAAGTAGGTGAAGAGTTATTGAGAGAAGGACAATAACATGTGCTTTTCTCCTAGGGTTTCACACTAGCAATTTCATAATCTTGTAAATGAACAAGTAAAAAATACCATAACCATTCAAAAGAAAGAAGGATTGCAGATTTCTACTTACTTCACCAAGAATAATCTAGTCACAAGCCCTAGTTGAAGACTTTCCACCATGAAAATGCAAAAATACACCAATAAAAGCTCCCTCCAAGAGTTGTGCACCACTTAGTTCAGCCAATAAGCCGTAAAAGAGGCCGAATTTCAGACCTCACACTTGTGTGAGTGAAAGATGATGAATAAAAAGGAGAGTTTAATCTCTTATTTATACAATACAAATGACCTTTAATTACATTTTAGGTCAAAAAAGGCCAACATGGCCAGTTTACATAAAAAAATCCAGTTTTACATAAAATTTGCAATTTAAAACCTATTTTCATCTTTTTAGGGTGATGCCATCCCCTTCCTAGGGTGACGTTGGATCCCCTATTGGAACGCTAGGATTCCAAAGTGAAACGTTGGGACTCAAAACCCCTCAGGAATTGCCACAGGTGCCAACCAAAGCCGTCCTCATGCCGAAAACCCCAACATGATGACGTTAAGGCTCTAAATGATGACGTCAAGGGCCTTCAAAGGTCAACGTCATGGTGGGAGGGCAAGACCCCCTTGTGTCTGGGCCTGCCAAAGTGCCTATCGTGGAACATCCTCCTTTTTCTCTGGTGCAATTCTCTGGTATCCCTCTGCCCCTGGCTGGGGTCTCATCCATCTGGTGTGATTTTAGCCCTATGGAGGTCCGAGCTAATCATCTCCCCATATCTACCTGTCTGTTGGGCATGGTCCTGCAGCAACAACAAGTATTCCCTCCATGGGCTCATAAGTCATAGGGATCATAGCAATGTCAATCACATCTAATAATCAAGTTACCCAAACATGTGCATTAAACCCCCTTTTTCCCAGACAAGTGTTGAAAGACGTTATGCTATTTAACAAGACAAGTTTGTAGAGGATCTCAGGATGTCCTATTGGGCCAATTATTCTCAGGTGTGGGGTGTTTCCAGGTGAGGACCAATCTAGGTCATGTAAATGCATGGGATTGTGTAGGGGATGTTTGGGCAAGGGGTGCAGTGATAACAGGGAAATGTAGGTCTTACCTATGGGTGTCTCTATAGAGGGTGAGTTGGACCTTGTCATGGACACAATTGTTTCCTAGCCCATTCAACGCCTTTTTACTCTTTGTCTTATTTCTTTTTCTTTCAAGAGAATAGTTGGAGGACATTGTCCTGGGGTGGTGACCAGTGGTGACAACGTTACCCACAAGCATTTCATGAAGATGAGAAGGCTGGCTTGTGATGAGACCCCCTTTCTCTTGGCTATGCGACCAAGAGCCACATATCAATAGTAGTGTCATACCTCTACACGTCCATGGACCTAATAGGCTAGCACATGACGAGACCCCCTATCCACCAACCAAGTCTTGAGTTTTATTTTATTTTATGGGTCCCCCCTTTTTCTTGCCGAGAAGCCTTTTATTGCTTTCTTAGGGATCCATGGGCGAAGCATCTCAGCGTTTGATCTTGGATTTTAACTTTTTTCAGCTACTTTTACCCTCTGGGCCTTTAGCCCCTTCTTCCCACAAGGCAAGCTACAACCCTTACTATCTTGGAAAACCCAATGCCCGAACCAATGTAGGGGATAGATGAGAGGGAACATGATTAAAAGTGATAAGTATGGAAGGAATGGACGATGATGTTTCATATACCCACCCAGTGACAACTCATCCCCGAGGGAACCAACTTACTAGGGCACTCTGTCATCCTTTCCAGGTATGGTCAAGTTAAAAGGCATAATTTCCAAGCAAACGTCATGAAACAAAAGAGAATTCAATGCACATATTCAATTGTTTTGAGAATCAGAGTGACACATACCATGATACCTGGACTCATTACCTCATGGAGCAAGACCCACTGCTACCTCAGAACCAGGCCGATCGGATGGATGTTGTTGTTACTTGATAGATAGGTGGTGCTAAAGGAAAAATGGGCCCTCTAGGGACAAGCTCAAGTCAATATGGCTCTCGGTACTCGATGTCTAGGACATGTGGGTGTCGAGACATAATCTCCTTAGTTATCTCTAGGATAGGGGATAATAGATGGCTCCAACTCAAGGACATGTGCTCATCGTAGAGCGCATAAGAACCTCAACATCTCTGGCTTGACCTATGACCTGCTAGATCTCAACAAAAATAATCAGTAATCTCTTGGGATGGTGATATCACCCCTGGCTCATAGATGATAGAATAAAATACAAATAAGCAATCATATATACAAATGGAAATGCAACTATTCTAGCATGATATGCAGATGGTATATACAATGAATGCAAATGCCTACCTACGTACTTGTACTTACCTTTTGGTTGAATGCTAGTTGTAGTCAAATAGCCAGTGAAACCATCCTAGCAATGTCTCATAATACCTCCCTCTGTGCTTCATCATAAACCAAAACAATGATAAGTCAAGCACAAAAATAACATGAGTTAGAAAATGTATTGTATCATTGGAAATCGTAAAGTCTATCTCATGGAGGCGGGAGGGAGGGGCAAAATTATGGAAATTCAAACCTTTAGGAAAGTGCTCAATCCATTTCAAAAAGGGATTGTGAAAAATCAAAGGTTCAATAGACCGACTCAAAGAGTCTGAAGGTTGGCTACCTTGGACGTCTTCACAATCTGAGTTTTGGGAAGGGACTAGCAAGAACCTAGGGGATGACTGGCAATTTCTTAAGGGAAGGCTAAAAGATTGAGATAACAAACTTCTTATTGAGGTATTCGACCTACCCTTGAATTCTAAAAGTAATCTTTTCCTCAGAGACAACTCAAGACAAAGGACATGCTTCCCAACTACACCTTTAGTAATATAGCAAGATAAAATAGTCAAAGAGAGTTGGGAGACATTGTCATAACGATCCTTCTCCGAGAAAGAAATGTCCTCACCTTTATCAATATCTAAGCACAACGGTGGTTGATAATCTTCTTCATGGAATAAATCCAAGTGCTCAAAGGAATATTCATCAAAATCCTCAAGGTATGACCGAAAATCATTAGGAGAACACAACACTAGGTCATCCTTGGGTGTCTGAAACAATTTGTAACCATATCATCTCCTTGTTGCAAAATTTCAAATTTATTAGTAACCTCATATGATAATGGTAAAGGCAACTTTTGGAAATGACTCTCAATGTCATAAATGGGATCCCCATTATATCTAATCACATCCCATTTATGCTTTACGACATGTATGAAATCATCAATATTATCAACAAAGTCATCATCTTTATCATAACATGAAGGGCTTAAAACATTCGAGGGCCCCTCCAACACTTCTTCACTTTCCAAATCATAAAATAAAGCATCATCAGACTCTTGGAAAGGAAAATAACTTACCGTGTTTACTTCTTTTGTGCAAGAGCTTCGAGGACCCAGACAACTTTATCAATTGGAAGAGCATGCATCATTGTCTCGTCCTCATGACTTGCCTCTTCAACTTCATAATAAGGAGGATTTGTCTTGTCCAAGGGTTCCCTTTCTTCTTCCCTTTCTGTATTATAGAACAAGGTGTCATAAAAAACCTGAAAAGGAAAGCGACTAACCTCATCCTCTTCTTCTTGTGCAGGGGGAATAGGTTCTTGAATGGCTTCATCAGAGGGAGGAGCATACATCAATACTTCATCATTGTGTTTGATATCTTCAGGATCTCGCTCTTCAACCACGTCTTCATCATCCTCGACGGAAGAATGAGTAATATCTTTCTCTTCCTCATGGGATTGGAAAACCTCATTAGGATCTTTCTCCTCAACCTCTTGTCAGTTGATGACTTGTTCCCCTTTTTCTTGGAAAATACCAGTAAATGTCTCAAGGGAAACTAATCTCTCCAAACTAAGAATATATGGGGTAAAGAGGTGTCCTTCCTTGGATGAGGAGATATTTGCCTCGATTTCTAAAGCCATGTTATGAGCTTCATGGAGTGTTTGTTGCCCTATTATCCCCTAACCGAGGGATAATTAAGGAGATCGTGTCTCGAGGCCCACAGGTCCTAGACATGGAGTACCGAGAACTAGATCGACTTGAGCATGGCCCTAGAGGTCCCATCCTTTCATTCTTTAGCACTTCCAGTTTGTCAACAACAACAACATCCATCACCTCAGCCTAGTCCTACAACAAAAATGGATCTTGCTCCATGAGGTAATGAGTCCGGGTATCATGGTATGTGTCACTCTGATCCTCAAAACCTTTGAATATGTGCATTTAATTCTTTTTGCTTCTAACGTGTGCTTGGATCTTATGCTTTTCCACTTGACCACACTTGGGGGGAATGACAGGATGTCTTAGTAAGCTGGTACCCATAGAGTTTGAGTTTCCACTGGGGGGATTCATGAAAGGCCATCGTTATGTCCCACCATACTTACCACTTTTCATCTTTTTCCCACTCATACATCCCATTACACTGGTCCGGGCATTGGGTTAGCCAAATATATAAGGGTTGTACCTTGCCTTGTGGGAAGAAGGGGCTAAAGGTCCAGAGGGTAAAAGTGGTTGGGAAAAGATAAAAGCCAAAAGAATGAAACCTTGAGATGCAATAAAATTCTTCTCAGCAAGAAACAGAGGGACCCATAAAAAATAATAAAACAAGACCTAGTTAGAGGATAGGGGGTCTCATCACAAGCTAGCCTATTAGGTCCATGAGCATGTAGCGGTATGACACTACCAACAACTAGTCACCATGCCAGGGTAGTGGCTCTTGGTGGCATAGCCAAGAGAAAGGGGGTCTCATCACAAGACAACCTTTTCATCTCCGTGAAATGCTTGTGGGTAACATTGCCACCACTGGTCACCATGCCATGGCAGTGTCCCCTAACTAGCCTCTTGGAAGAAAAAACAATAAGAATATAAGATAAAAGGCATGAATGGGCTTGTAAACATTTGCATCCATGACAGGTGCAGCTCACCCTCTTTAGAGGCACCCACATGTAAGCCATCAGAGAGAGAGGAGGAGGTTTCACCAGGGGAAGCCTGACAGGCCTAGACCCAGGGGGTTTGTTCCCTTTCCATCATGATGTAGGCCTTGGAAGGCCCATGACGTCATCCAACGTTTTGGGAGGTTTTGGAGGCAGTTGTGTGCCAAGTGGCACGTGTGGCAGGCTCCTAAGGCCCAAGAAGGCCTAACGTTTTGCTACAGGAGGCCAACATTGCCCAAAAAGGGCCTAATGTCACCCTAAAGGGGCATGGCGTCACCTTAGCAGCTTGATTTAGGGTTTGATGTAAAAAATGGTTATTATTTGTAACTGGCCATGTCGACCTTTTTTACTTAATTTTGGTCTTTGGTATTGTATAAATAAGGGGAAATTGCCTCTTATTTTGCATCATCTTTCACTCACACTTGTGAGGTTTGAAATTTGCACCCTAATTAAGGTTTCATGAATGAATTTTAGCACACACTTGTTGAAGGAAGGCTATTTTTGGTGTTTTTAGCATTTTTCTTGGTGGAAAGTCTACAACTAGGTGATGTGCTAGATTATTCTTGGTGAATGTAAGTAAAATTCTGCAATTCTTCTTTAATTTGAATGGTTATAGTATCTTTGCTTTGGATTTTTCTCAAGATTATGAAATTTCTGGCCTAAACCCTAGGGGATCAAGCACATGTTATTGTCCTTATCTCAATTTGCTATCCACCTACTAGATTGTGCCAAGGAGTCATTTTTCTTGAAGCCATTGGTAAGGGCCTTGCCATTGAAACACCCTAGCACTTGTTGCTTCATCTTAGCCGTCGCTTCCTTCATTCTTTGAGTTAAATAGGGAGGAAAATATACCAAGGCCTAGGGTTACCTACACCTTAGTAGTCATTTTCCCCTAGGGTTTGGTGGTTGAAGCCTTGGCTTACCAACACTTCATCCATCAACTCCTCTTGTCTTTGGCTCTCCCATTATCATTTTGCTCCTTCAACATTTACAACCACTTTATTGACTCCATTTTCCCTAAGAAATCACTAGTCTAAGACCTCCTTTGAGTATTTTGATCAAACAACCTTCAAAACCTATTCTTCAAACAACCTTCAAAACCTATTCTTCAAACAATCTACTAACACTTTCTAACCCTAGAATAGCTTGATCTACTAACCTACTTGTTCTTGTTATTAAAGTAAGTTAAAGCCATTTAATGCATCATTAAAATTTCATAAATCAATTGTAAAGGATGAATTATAGTTTGTCTTATGTGCTTCTATCAAATGCTAATGATATGACTTCAATGGTTAATGGTTTTTAGTCATCTTGAAGCTTGTCTTAAGACATTTTATGTGAAGTATTGCTCTATAAACATTATTGTTATAAGATTTATGTTTACTTCATTATATTCAACAAACTTGCTTTGTTTAAGAAAGTCAATGGTTTTATGAAGTGCTAACCAGCAAGTGCTCTTGCAAATATATAGTTTTCCTGTTGCTTTGTTCCGGGCAGGTACACTTCTGGCATGTTATATCTTAATTGGTTATTTAACCGGACTTTCTGATCAGTGGTGACTTGTGAGAGGGGACCTTTTACCTAGCTACTTTCCCTTTACCTTCTCAAAAACCCAGGTCACCAGGGACGTCTCCCCAGAGCTTACCACCCTAAATAGAAAGAGACTTCCTATTGAGGTGACAGTGATAGGATTAGTCTCCCGTTTTGCCAATTTGCTTTCCATTTGCCTTTTCTTCTATCAAAGTACAAATTGTGCGATAATAGACCCCTTTTTACTTAGGAGAAACGCTAAATACACTAGGAGTACATTGGTATAGAGGTAAACGAGGTATACGTCTTCAGGAAAATGGATTTTAGGAATTTTCCATAGTAAATTTTAAAACCTATCCTGGAATTCCCTGATTGTCTCATTCTTAGTTTGTTTTATATACTCGAGTCTTTTTAGTAGCATTTGGATATCTTCCAATTTAATACCCCATCTCTTGAGAAATGTTTCTTCTAACTGGTCCATAGATGTGATGTTAACATCAGGGAGATCATCATACCATTTCCTAGCATTGCCATGAAGAGTAGCAGAGAAAAGTTTCATTGTGAAATATTCAACATCATCATTGATAGGGTGGAGTTGAAAGAATGCCCAAAAATCATCCATGTGATTGTCGGCGCTAAACCCATCACTACCAGTGAATCTAGAGAGCCATTTTTCGTACCTCAGGGGCATTTGTCGAGGGTATCCCATGATTTTACTCATGTACAAGGGTTTGAAATTTCCTGGGTCCCATTGAGAAGCCATGGTTGGCTTTATCATCAGTGGAGTCGCCAGATAATTTTCTTGAAACTATCAAAGGGATGAGGGGATCACCCTCAGTGGAGTTGCCAGGTAAGCTTTGTAAAAGAAGGCTTTTGAGGAAAGACTTACCGAAAAGTGTCGCCTTTGAGGAGAATTGACTCAATGTTCCCTGGCAGTGGCGCCAAAATGTTATCGCGCAATTTGTACTTGCCTAAAGCCAAAGACAAGTGATCACTAAATTAGTGTAACAGGAGGTTGTCCTATAACTGCCACCTAAACACGACACCTCTTTCTCTTTAGGGGTAGTACCCTAGGGGAGACATCTCCGGGGACCTGGGGTTTTGAGAAGGCTAAGATAGGAGTATAAAGAAAGTCCCACCACTCTCACAGGTCACTCTAACTAGAAAGTCCCAAAGGTTTTAATAAGATGAAGCAAAGTATTACTTAAGTGTACCTGCCCAGAACAAGACAACAAGAAAAACACTATTTGCAAGTACCAATGAATGTTAGTGCTTCAAAAAACCATTGACTTTGAATAAAAGCACAAGCTGATATAAAAGATGAATTAAAAAAAAAAATTATAACAACAATGTATATATAGTAATATCTTCACAATTATGCCTCAATAAGGCTTAAAAAATGACCAAAAATGATAACCTAAAATTGGCAAAATGCTAGTATTTGTCAGAAGCAATGAAGGCAATGTAAAATCAGCTTTAACACTTGATTTTAATATGCTTTTGCTATTGTAATAGATGGTTGTAGCTATATTTTCAACATTAGCAAGATAGTTATAAAGTTAGTGTAATCTAAGGTTAGAAATGGTTAGTAAAGATCTTGAAGTAAATGGTTTAAAGGTTGCTTTAATCAATCAATCACTTGTAAGGTATGAACTAGTGCCTTTAGGGTAAATGGAGTCACTTTTTTAGCAACAATTCTTAGGGGAAACAAATGATAATGGGTGAGCTAAAGACAACAGGGAGGATGGTTGAGGTGTTAGTAACCTAAGGCCTCAATGATCCAAAATCCTAGAAGGAAAAGGTTGCTAGGAAGTAGGTAACCCTAGGCCCTATCGATTTTCCTTCTTATTTAGGTCAAGATTGAAATTAAATATAAAATTTTAATGAAGCAATAGTACTAGAGTGCTACTAGGGTAGGGCTCTAGAATATGCTTCAAGGGAGGTGTCTTCTAGCAAAATCAAGTAGGTGAAGAGTTATTGAGAGAAGAACAATAACATGTGCTTTTCTCTTAGGGTTTCACACTAGCAATTTCATAATCTTGTAAATGAACAAGTAAAAGATACCATAACCATTCAAAAGAAAAAAGGATTACAAATTTCTAATTACTTCACCAAGAATAATCTAGTCACAAGCCCTAGTTGAAGACTTTCCACCATGAAAATTAAAAAATACACCAATAAAATCTCCCTCCAAGAGTTGTGCACCACTTAGTTCAGCCAATAAGCCTTATAAAAGAAGCTGAATTTTAGACCTCACACTTGTGTGAGTGAAAGATGATGAATAAAAATGAGAGTTTGATCTCTTATTTATACAATACAAATGACCTTTAATTACATTTCCCTTAAGAACATCATATTGGTTCATTGTTTACAATTCCAAGTTGTATGATCCAACTTCTTGCAAATTGACATTATCATATGTCTATTACTAAAAAAAACAGGAAAAAATCTGCCCTCTTTTCTTCCTAGAAATAAAATGCTTCTGTTAGAAATATAAATTTGGTTGAACTACCTGAAATATTGAGAAGACCTTAATCTACTAAAAATATTTGCAAATAAACCCTAATAGCTACCGGAAAATATTGTAATTAGTCCTAGATGTGTTATTTTCCCACAACGATTTACATCAACACTTTGCATCAATGATTTTCACCAACAATTTGTGATTTGCCCATTTCATCAATGCTCTATGATCAATAGGAGATTTCTTAGTACGAAAGATAAATGTATGATTGGTTGTAAGAATACCACTACGAAAAATATTGTACGATTGTAGTTGTGTATTCGGTGGTGGATTAAAGACAACTACTTCAAATGGTATCTAGACCAAATTGTAGCGGAAACTTTACTCAAGCTGGTAGCTTGTGGCTCATCCAATCCAAAAAAACGCAGCTACATATTTCAACCCAACGACTATCTAATTTCTTCCTTGGTAGCTCCTTCTAAATGGAAAACTTTCTTTCCTCCAATGGTTGTCACTTATAGGTTAGCGACACCTTTCAAATGGAAACTTCCTTCTAATGTTTGATAGTGCAACTTCAAAACTTTGATGAGCAACAACTACACTTTGATCACTGGAAGCTCTAAAGAATAATAATCACGGTGGATCCTTAGACAATAGTTTAGATGGAAGCTTGAACAAGATTGGCGATCCATTCTCTTCATAAAACAAAATCGACTTCATTTTCCTTGGTTATTGGATAAGCGACTCTTCACAAGCGTGAAATGGCTTATGCATATAACTCTATTATATCAATGCTTTGGATTGTGGCAACTTCCTTCAATAGATCATGGTGGCTTCTTTGATATGAAATTTTCCTCTATCTCACAACCTCTCACCCAATGGATGGACAACCCTCTTTACCTTTCAATTGATTGCTTAAACATGGCCACGAGGATCTCCCTGCTCCCATACCATATTAAGAGAACCAAAGAAATCCTAGGTAGGGTTACGATACCGAAAACATGATCTCCATAAACACTGAACGATAATATTATTGAATGATACACCATTACAATGAGGGTCCTCACTCTTATAAATAGCTTGAGAGACCAAAACCCTATAAGATGAAAACCCTAATTTTTTAACTTAAAGTCACTAAGGTGACTTTATTACATGGGTAAGCCTTATCTCTCTAATAGTGTCTGGATAATCTTTATCCCTTATAGAAACAATTAATTGATTCATTGATTTTGTTTTTGAACCAACTACTTGAGGCAAACATGCTTGGATTTAGTATTATGGGAATTATTGGCACCATTTAATTTGGTTTTCTTTTGTTTAGTGGCCCAAGACTTATAGTTGATTTCCCTCTTGCACCAACGCCCCATTAACAATTAGTTGATTTATTTAAACTAATTGATTGATTTAAATGACCATTGATCAAGTTATTCCCTTAATGATTTAGGCCCACTTTTGGGGTTTTTATCTTAACATGGTCCCATCAAGTTGAGGAGTGATGATGGGGGTTGAACCATCCACCCAAGGCATGTTTTCGATGGGGAAGTCATAAATCCATAGGCTCAAATCTAATCGAGTTCGTCTATTTTTTATTCATTCCAGTTTATTTGTAGTAGCTCTCAATCTCATTGTTACGAGAAAAATCTCTCTATGGCAAGGGGTAAACCACAACAGACGGAAATGACTGCAGAAATCAACTCTAATCTCAGGTATGCTATATAAACAAATATGATAACAAGACAAGATAAAGACCCTATCTCATCTAGACGTTCGATGAAGTCCACCGTTGAGCACTTGACTCAAAGAAATACACCTGCAACGTGTCCTCAAAAACCAAGAAACACCAGTATATGGTAATAATATATAGGGTTAGCACATTCAATAGCATAATCCATCAACATTCATAACAAATATGCCCATGCAATAAAAATTCAAATATTTGCAAGATATTAATTGGATGAGAAAAGAGTATTTCTATTAAAATATCTTAGGGACCTAACCTACCTAACCCCTCAAGTGGGTAGAATAATATATTTCCATGTAATAAAGGTCAATATTAATAAAACCTAGTAATAACGAGGAATAAGTCAAATGTAAGAAGACCTAATAGAAGCTTCCGCTTCTAGAAGGATTTTCCTCTTGATTTCTCTTTTGGATAGATAGATTTAGTATAAATAAGAATAGAGGGTATGAGAAGTTTGGTCTCAGATATTATTGTAATAGAGCTTTGCTCTGCTGGAGGTTGCCCCCTCGAAGAGGCAAGTGAACATTTCTCTCAGTAATCAAAGTGCTCTTTCTAGTGTTATTCTGGTATTTTTCTGGTATTATTGTGGTATCGTTATGGTTATATCATTGTTTCTCTGCAATTTCTAGCTAATTATTGTTGTTCTGCATACTGATTTATATCTGGAATACTACAAGTGGTATTAAAGCACCTTCCTTGGCAGAAAATTGTGGGTTTATTTTTTTCAGGGTAGAGACGTATTCCAACGTCTTTAAGCTACAAAGATGTGTCGTTACGCACATAAACTCGCAGTCGAGGATTCATACATGCAGGAAATGCAAGTGGTACTTAAGCGCACATTTGTTGACCACCCTTGTAACCCCTATTGGTACCCCTTCGAGTGGTAGTGCATCAGACAAGACATGTATACATATCGACCTAGATCTCCTAAAGCCCTCCATAGATAAATCGATCGACTGCTTGACTGCTATAGTTCCACCAAGAAAAATATTCGGGAAGATACTCTCTATTACATGGGTAGTCAGGTAGCATGGCTAAGGGCACGGTCTAGCCTCCTTAGTTGGTTTCCTGAGATATTGTGTCGAGTACTACTATTCGACCCTGCACGTATATCAGAGAGCTATAGCACAGGGAAAAACTTTGTCTGTAGAACCCTTGAATACCCTAACCCTTGGGAAGGAAACATAAATAGAACCAACAAGATCTATTGTCGTGCTACAGTGTCTTCTACATTGTTCTTGCGAAATTACTATACATTTCTTCATGATAAGCATTTGGGCATTTCGTCACTGCAGTATTCTTCAGGTCGGAGTATAACTCCGTAGGAGTAAAAAGAGTATAGTGGTCCCGTCAACACTCTTATTTGGGACCTATTCCATTGGATTCCCCTTTTCTCCCTAATCGCAGTCACACCCTTCATTTTTAATCCTTTTTGTTTCAATGGACCCGACCTCTTCCCAGTTTCCCTATTTTGTCGCCTATTCCATTATATTTCCCTTCACACATTGATCGTTGTGGTACCTATCACTTATAAGTCCTTTTGTTTTTGTGGTCCCACCCACCCATTGTTTTTCCTTACATGCACTTCCGCTCTCCAAATCGCCACCACTTGTAACCAATAACTCCAAACTTCCATCAATCAAGCCCATGTCTCCATCGAGCAACTCACATCTCAGATGGATTCTACCCATTCCTACATTGACAAATTAGAGCACAACTTTAACAACATGGAAGCCAACCTCGCAACCCAATTGACCTCCCTCTAGTCTGTTGTCAATCATTTGTTGAACTGCCCTATGGGTCCTTCCTCATCATACCAACCCGATGTTGTTGATTCCTCAGTCTCTGCATTTTCACTCCAACTCCTTTCATCGTGAACCCCGTCTTCCCCGCGTAGAGGTCAATAAATATGATGGCTCTGATCCTACAGGTTGGGTCACTCAAATGGAGCATTATTTTTCTCTGCATGGTATTAATGACGAATTGTCCAAACTTCGTTATGTTGTCCTCTATATAGATCCTGAATGTTGGCAATGGCGAATTTTTTTACGTCAGGGGTATATTGCCTGGATTCAGTTTGTTGTTGAGCTCTATGCCCTCTTTGATACTGATACCCAGTATCTCGGTTGTTTGACCAAGTTGAAACAGTCAGGCACAATGGAAGACTTCATCACTGCTTTTGAGCATTTGTCCTTTCGAACAGAGGGCATGCCAGGTGCGTTCTTCTGTGAATGTTTTATTAGTGGCCTCAAGGATGAAATCTGATCCCAAGTTCTCATGGACCGCCCTCCAACTTGGTTGGAAGCTACTCAACGTGCTAAAGAGGCCCAACAAGTTGTTTTTTCCTAGAAAAAAAAACTCTCTTTTGTTCCTCGCCCTCGACCCACTAATCCTAACCCCCCTGTCACTCCCCTCAAGGTCCATAAACTAACTAGGGATGAAATGGATGAACGCCAACTGAAGGGTCTTTGCTATAATTGTGATGAAAAATGTTTTATGGGACACAAGTGTAAGGAACAAAAACTATTTATGGCCATTTCCGAAGATGTTCCTGAATAGGATGTGACAGTTCCCCTTGTTGAAGAACCCTCCCTTGCCAATGCCACCCAGGAGCAGTTGACCCACCTACAGTTGACCCACTTATTTCCTTGCATGCCCTCACTGGCTTCTCGGCCCCACAAACTCTGAATCTCATTGGCTACATTAAGCACAGGAAGGTCATCATCCTTGTTGATAGTGGTAGCACCCACAATTTTGTTCATCGTCGCATTGCCTAGGAAACCAATTGCTATATTCGTGATGTCAATAATTTTCAAATCATGATAGCCAAAGGTGGGCCCATGAAATGTGGTAGGCATCGTGAAAATTTATGTCTTCAAATTTGACATTACCAACTGAAATCTCATATGTTTTCCATTGACATGGGAGGTTGTGACATTGTGCTATGCACTGAATGGTTTTGCACTTTGGGTTCTGTTATCGCACAGTTTATAGTTAAGGTCAAAGGCTAAAGGATAGAGGCCAAACTGGAATAACATGAACCTTCCCCACCCAATGTCACCTCAATGGGGAGGTTCTTTCTATTTAGGGAGGTTAACCTAGGGGAGACGTCCCCGATAACCTAGGGTTTTGAAAAGGCAAAGGTTTAAAGTCAAGACTAAAGTTTCCCCCTCACGGGTTACCACCAAGGTCTGATAGTCCGGCTAATCAGCCAATAAAGAAGTGTATGCCCAAATAAAAACACCTGCCCCAAACAAGACAACAATAATACAGTATATATGCAAGCTATAACTCAATGGGTTAGTACTTCAATGACTATCTATGATTAATTAATAAGAAATGTAAAACAATAGATACCAATGAAGTCAACGTTTTATCAATTAGCTATAGCAAAAGCATCAATTCATCAATAACTGTCAAGATGATGAAGCTAACAATGTATCCAACCAACACTTTACTCAATAAATCTTTAAATCATCATTCAATTGCTTATCATTAAAAATGGTTGCGTCAAGATGGATTATTCAAGGGTGACGTCAACCTTATCTAGGTTAGTTTGTTAGTTAGGGTTTCAAAATTCAAAGTTTTGAGAGTGGTTTTGGACACTATGACCTCAACGTTGTGTGCCTAAGATCAGTGCCTAAGGGTATATGGAGTCAATAAAGGAGAGGACACGAGATTGAAGGGGTAACATGCTAAAGACGAGAGGGAAGGGTTCTAGAGTGTTGCAATGGTAGGGCCCTAGAATCAAAACCCTAGGGGAAAAAGGCTCACTCTGGTGTTGCTTAAGCAAGGCCTCGTGCTCTTTCCTCCTTCTTTAGGTCAAACTTGGCAAACGGCTAGCATAAGAAAAGGGTTAAAACAAGAGGATTTAATGAGGGAGAGTGTTGTAAGGACAAGGCTCTATCACTAAACCCTAAAAGATGGATGGCCCTAGGTGTAGATAACCTAGGCCTAGGACGTCACCCTCCTTTTAACCTTTGAAATAAAAAACTAGCTTAAGGGAAAAAGTTAGATGAGTGTAGCAAAGGCTAGGCTCTATCTTCCTCCTTCAATGGTTGAATATTTCTCTCTAAGGGGGCATATGACAAGGACCTACTTGTGTGCTTGTCACCTAGGGTTTTAAAATCAACAATTTTATAAGTAAATGCAAGAATTACTAACCTACAACCATTCAATCAAGAAGTTTTGTAGGATAAATACTTACATATCATGAAGAAAAGCATGTGCAAACCCTAGTTGTAAACCTTCCTCAAGAGAAATGCCATAATATGCTAAGAAAAGCCTCCCATCAACAAGTGCGCCTTAATTTTAAAGGCCAAATACCCAATAAGGGCGCAAAAATCAGACCTCACAAGTGTGAGTGATTGTGTTATGTTCAAATGAGGGGAAAACATCCTCAATATATAGTGTATCATGACCTTTTAATTAATTTTAGGTCATTAAAAATAGCCGACAAGGCTACAAACCAAAAATCATATTGTTTCACATTAAACTGTCAAATAAAAACCTAAATGAGCAATAAATGAGACGTCAAGCCCTCCTGAGGGAGACATTGGCCCTTTTTAGGGAAAAATGCAGCACACGATGACAAACGTTGGCCCTCTTTGGGCCTCCAAACTTTGCCACACGTAGCAAACTGCCCTGTCAAGCTGCCATGCACAGGAGGTGATGTCATGGCTCCTAGATGACGTCCTGGGGCATCAAAAGGGGCACGTTCCACCTGTAGTGGGTCAACCCCCCTAGGCTGGGCTTAGCCAAGGCGTCTTGGATGAAAACGTCCTCCTTCTTCTCTTGTGCAAAGGCTCGACCAATCACTGTCATGTCTCTTCCCCTGATGGGGTCCCAACAACCATCTGATGAGCTCTTCAGCCCCATGGAGGTCCGAACTAGTCATCTCCCCATGTGTACCAGTCCAACTGGTACCTGTCCGTCGGGCATGATCCTGCACATCAAAAACTTCGCCCTCCATGGGCTCATTAGTCATAGGGATCATAGCAATGCCAATCATATTTCATCATTAATTTTATCAAACGCATGCATAAAACCCCTAATATATCATCCAATAGCTCAAAAACATTACAATGACCTACTATACAAAGACGAAGAAAAAGAGAAAATGCCCTATTGGGCCAGCATCCATAAGAGAAGGAAATTTTCCAGAGGATATCATCCAAGCCATGTACCACGAGGTGATGTGGTCAAAGGATGTCCAGACATATAGGTAGAGTGAAAGACAGGGGTGATATTACCTGTGGGTGCCTTTGTAGAAGGTGAGCTATACCTGTCATGGATGCAATTCTTTCCAAGCCCTTTATTGCCTTTATTCTTTCTTTTCTCTATTGTTTCTTTCCTTTTTTTTATTTCAAGGTCTAACTAGAGGACACTGCCTTGGCGTGGTGACCAAAGCTGACAGTGTTACCCACAGGTACTTTCACAGAGATGATAAGATTGGCTCGTGATGAGACCTCCTTTCCCTTGGCCATGCAATCAAAGGTCACTGCCCTAGCGTGGTAACCAGATAATGGCAATGTCATACTGCTATGTACCCATGAACATAATGGGCTGGCTCGTGATGATTCCCCCCATCCTCTTGGCTAGGTCTTGTTTTGTAATTTTTTTCCGGGTCCCTCTTGTTTCTTGTTGAGAGGCTTTTTATTGCCTTCTCGGGGATCCCTGGGCGAGGCATCTCTAGGTTTCATTTTTTATGGCTTTTATCTTTTACCAGCTGCTTTTACCTCCTGGGCCTTTAGCCCCTTCTTCCCACGAGATAAGGTGTAACCCCACAAACAGGTCATCCTAATGTCCAGACTAAGTGAATGGGATAGATGAGTGGGAGATAAGATGTAAGAGTGATGATATGATGGGAGCGGACGATGGCCCTTCAAAATCCCCCCTAGTGGCTAACCAAAACCTACGGGTACAAGCTTGCTAGGGTACCCTATCAATCCCCCCAACCATGGTCAAGTGGGTTAATGTAAGATCCAAGAAGTTGTCTGAAATGAAAGGAATTTGATGCATATATCTGAAGGTTATAATGATCAAATATGACACATACCATGATACCTGGACCAATTACCTCATGGAGCAAGAGTCTTCTCCGATACAAGTCCAAGACGAAGGTGATGGATAATGTTGCTGCTGACAGGACAAGTCTGATGAAGAAGAAGAAAGATGGGCCCTCCAGGGCCATGCTCAGGTCAATCCTGCTCTCGGTACTCCATGTCTAGGACCTGTGGGCCTCGAGACATGATCTCCTAGTTATCCCTAGAAATTGGGGATAACATTTGGCTCCAACTCGGGGACATGTGCTCACTATAGAGTGCATGAGAACCTCAACATCTCTGGCATAAACCTGTAGACCTGCTCAGACTTGAAAAGGGCATCAGTAACAAAGGTGGGGTGGTATTGCCACCCCGCAAATATAATATATGTATATAATCAATATGCAAGTGAGGAAGCAAACTAACATGAAATGCAAATGGTATAATACATGGAAGAATGCCTAGCTACCTATACTTACCTGTGGAGTTAGGTCTCTGGAAGGTAGTAACGCTTGATATGTAAAGCGTTTACTAGCAGCTTCAGGACTTCTCCTTCCATGGTCTCTAGTTTGAAATAATTTGTACCTGCACAACTCATGATTTTATAAGGGCCTCCCCATAGACTGTGGAATTTTTTGTGCATACCAAGTTTTTCTTTTTTTTTATCCCATAGGAGGACAAGATCTCCTTCGGCGAAATTTCTTTCCTTGACTTTATGATCAAAAGTGTTCTTTATCTTTTCTTGATTTCTCGTCATTTGGCCCAAGGCACCTCTCCGCGTCTCATTTAGCTCTATCAGTTGATTGATCCTTCCTTGGATTGCTTCTGCATCTGTGGTGTATTGTTGAGAAAAACGAAGGATATGGATTTGGAGGTTCATAGGAAGTTTCGCTTCAAGTCCATACACCAGCTCAAAAGGAGTTTTTCCTATGGAAGTTTTTGTCGTTATTCGATCCGCCCATACTGCGTATTTTATTTTGCTATCCCATGACTTTTTATTCTCTCCAACAACCTTCTTTAGAATATTCATGAGGTTCTTATTGGTTGATTCTGCTAATCCGTTTCCTTGCAGGTAGTAGTTGGAGGAATGGGATAGGGTAATGCCATATTTGAAACAAAATTCTACCAGAGCATAGGAGCTGAAAGCTTTGGCATTATCTGTAGTGATCTTGGAAGGGGCATTGAATCTAGTTATGATCCGATCTTCCAAGAAATTCATGACTACTTCCTCGGTGGCCTTTTTTGTAGGAATTGATTCAACCCATCTAGTGAAATAGTCTGTAGCTGTTATGATCCACCGATAGCCATTACTTGAATTGTCTTTGAACTCACCAACGAAATCTAAACCCCATTGATGAAAGGGTGCCTCTACTACCACTGGTTTTAAGGGTTGTGCTGGGAGTCTCGGTTTACCGGAGAAGTACTGGCAAGGTTGGCAGGATCGGACGTGCTAGTAAGTGTCTGAAAAAAGTGTTGGCCAATAATAGCCGGCCCTTAAAATCTTATGGACAATAGTACGAGCATCAAAATGTCCACCACAATGACCAGAATGCAATTCTTCCAGTATCTTCTTTGCCTCTTCCTTGTTTACACATCGAAGTATAACACCATCAGGATTTTTCCATCCAAGTCCATCTTCAGTCAAGCAGTATTTCATAGCTCTCAATCTTAAAGCCCTTCTCTTGTAATCCACTAAGTGATCAGGGCAAGACAAGTTCTTTAGATAATAAACGATATCGGAATACCATTCGTCATGTTCTAGTTCACTGATCATTACATTTACTTGCTCACTCTCACCCATCTGTATGGCTTCCTGATTGCTTTCAGTCAGCATTTGGGCCAAATCTTGTCCTTTTATTATCTTGGTGGGTTTTATTTCCAAGTCATATTCCTGGATTACCCACTTTCCTCGAGTACCTATGCAGTCTTGTTGCGATAAAACGTCCTTCACAGCTGGGTATGGGACATAAGACTTGATTTTATTGTAACCGACGTAGTTCCTGAAGTGTTTAAGGGACTTGACCAAGGCATAGGCTTGTTTCTCTGTGATGGAATAGTTTAACTCCGAGTCTCTTAGGACTTTGCTCATAAAGGCCACGGGGTGTTCATAGTTATCAGTGTCATGTTGCATCAGGACACCTGCAATAGTATCCTGGGATGCAAACAAGAATATTATGTAATCTTGCGAAAAATCAGGACTAATCAAGACGGGGGCTTGGGAGATAACGTTTTTGATATCTTCAAAAGACTTGTTGGTTTCATTTCCCCACCTGAAAGCAACATCCTTCTTCAACAGAGCACTCAAAGGTTTTATCCTCTCAGCAAAATTTGGCACAAATCTGCGGATGAAGTTAATTTTTTCGAGAAAAGATTGCAAGGCTTTCTTGTTGGTTGGAGGGTGCACATCCTTTATCGACTGGACTCTTTCAGTATCAATGGAGACTCCTCATTGTGAGGCCACGTGTCCTAACAATTTTCCTTTGTCAATCCCAAAAACAAATTTCTTAGGATTCAGTGAGATACCATACTTTCTGCATCGCTCAAAAACAATCCTAAGGTGGGAGGGATGGTCTTTCCTATTCTAGGACACAACTGTAAGGTCGTCTTGGTAAATTTCTATGATCTTTTGTATGAGGTCTCTGAAGGAAAAGTCCATTGCTCTCTGAAAAGTGGCACCAACATTCATAAGACCAAACGACATTCTTAAGTACATAAAAGTTCCCCAAGGTGTAGTGAATGCAGTTTTGAGTTGGTCTTCCCTTTTGAGTAAGACTTGGTTGTACCCTGAGAACCCATCTAGCATAGACATCATCCCTACCCCTGTGACCTGCTGAAGCAAATGTTCCATGTTTGGGAGGGGATAATTATATTTTAAAGACAACTGGTTGAGGTTGCGGAAATCAACACACAGGCGGATGTCACCATTTTTCTTTCGAACAACTACCAAGTTTGACATCCAAGAAGAGTACCTGATAAGGGCTATGATACTGACGTCAACCATCTTTTGGAGCTCCTTTTGTATCTGGCTTGCCAACTTCGGGTTGATATGCCTTAGCTTTTGTCAGAATGGCTTGGCTCCTTCTACTAAAGGTATGGCGTGTTGGATGACATCCCCCCTATAGGCCTTCAAATCATCATAGTTCCAAGAAAAGGTATCTCTGAATTCTCTGATGAGTGCTAGTATCTCCTTTCTTTCTTTCTCGGTGATTCCCTTTCCTATCTTGACCATCCTTGGGTCCATCTCTGTACCGATATTGAATTCTAGGGCTTCTTCAGCTTGCTTATTGGTTCTCTTTCCCTTGAAAACATCATGCCTGTCAAAAAGGTTTTCTAGGGGAATACAACCCTTTGGTAAGGTATTGTTTTGCAGGTTGATGACTTCCAAATCCATAGAGTCGGCCAAGAAAGTAACTTGCGAATCGATAAATTCCTTGTTGTTTTCCATGAATCTGATAATTTGATCATCATCCTCAAACACCTGCCAATGCTCCAAATTGTCGAGAACAAAGGGCCTAAAAAGAAGCTCCATCTTGCATAGGTCGTGAAAAGGTCCCTCACATGGTTGTAAAGTAGAGGCTGAGACAGTGAAAGCATCAGCCACGTGGTTTTCTTCTCGAGGAACAACTTCGATCGACACTTTTCTGAAGGATTTTGAAAGGGTTTGAGCCACATCTCGATACTTTTTCAACTTCTCATTTTTAGTGGCAAATCTCATCAAAACTTGCGACACAATGAGGTCTGAGTCCCCTTTTACTTCCAGGATTGTAACACCTTTGTCAATTGCCAGATTGAGTCCTAGAATCAAGGCTTCATACTCGGCCACATTGTTGGTGCAACGGAATTCCAGCCTATATGAATGGTAGAAGACCTCACCTTAAGGGGCTGTTAAAACCACTCTGGCGCCTGATCCAGAGCTTGAGTGTGATCCATCGAATTCCAGAGTCCAGATTCCTTCGGTTTCTTCAACGGTTTCCATATCTAACTTCCCTTCCTGGATGAACCAATCATTAAGGCCACTATTGATGCATAAAAGTTGGTCATTTGCTTCATTAGAGGTCTTAACCGGGGAGCCAACGAGGGGCTCATTATAGACAGTAAAGAATCCTCCTTCAGGATGAGGGATGGCTGCTTTGGATTTATTTTTGTAAATACTTCCATTCAGGTGCTTTATGAGATCTTTGTGAAGAATAATCCCAAAATTGTTTACGTCATCTATGATGACCACATTTATCAAGAAAGGGGCACTGGGGCAGGAGTCAAAAGCCACCCCGAGGTTGTCAATGATTCCTTTCGCAAAGTCACCTCTGGTATTTGCTCGTGAGATCTTCAGACCTAATTGATGCATAACTTCTTCCGGCATGATGTTGGTTGTGGCACTTGGGTGCAGGAGATAGTTGCGGAGGAGAGAATCTTTGACTCGGAGGGAGACATAAAAAGGTGTGAACTCGCAAACTGTGGAAATAGGGTGTCCCACTTGGTGGATAAAGAGAGAGAAATCTTCATGAAGACTTGGCCCAACATTTTCGGGTAAGGTAGCCTCAACTTCATCCTCAAGATGGATCCTTTTCAAAGGGGGTTCTTGGGAAGGCACAATACTTTCATGGGAGAAGCTCCATTTCCTCTTAGTGGGAGCGAGCTCGACTTGGAGGATCCTTGGAGGTTCAGGTTCTACCAAAGTCTCATTACCAGGATCCCATAGTTCACAATTTTGTGTAAGATTTCTTTGATGAATGTAATCGTCAAAATCAAGGTTCCTTTCAATCTGAAAGGCCAGGTCTTGTGCTTCTTCTAAAGTTGTTGGTGACCGGTCCTTAACGTTGAATTGTACAGTTCCTTCTAAGGAGGACAAGAAGTGATTGATGATGGCTTGTTCTGAGCCCACCTTTGATCGGACCCTTTTGAGGAGGAGGTTGAACCTATCACTGAAATCTCTGACACTCTCACAGGGTCCTTTGCAAATGTTAAAGTATTGGGAAAAGGAGTCTTGTGAATGCTCACTATCACACCACCTTATTTTAAAGGCCTTTTGTAGTTCCTCAGGGTTTCTTATACTTCCTTTAGGACACCTATCAATCCAAATTTTAGCATCTCCTATAAGGGAACTTGCAAAGAGTCTCATGAAGACATCAGGGTGATCTTGACCAGCCAAATGAAAATCAAAACTATCGCAGAACTAGGTCCAATGCGAGTTTCCAGGGATGCTCTTTCCTGAGAAGAAAGGTAGCCAAGATTTTGCATCCTCAGGTAAGTCATGTAGACCACCTTGGGTGTTACTAAAGTCGAAACAGTTGAAACTCTCTGAGTAAGACCACTTGTGAGGATCAAGATTAATTGGGGGTGCAGAGCTTGTTAAAGTGACAGTGGCCACAGTAGAGGGATTTGAGTATTGTCGCCCACTACGGGTCGTCATTGATCGAGTCTCCAGATAATTTGCTTGAAATTATCAAAGAAAAGGGGGATAAAATCTTAGTGGAGTCGCCAGGTAAGCTTGTAAGAAAAGGTCTTTGAGGCAAGGCTTACCAAAAGATCTGTTGTTGAGGAAGATTGACTCAGTGTTCCCCGGCAACGACACCAAAATGTTATCCCACAGTTTGTAGCTAGCTCAAATGGCTAGATAATTGAGGGCAAACTAGCGTAACAAGAACCTCCCCATTGAGGTGACATTGGGTGGGGAAGGTTCATGTTACGCCAGTTTTCCCTCAATTCTCTAGTCATTTGACCTAGCTACAAACTGTGCGATAACAGGTCCCATTCTTATGGATTTTAAAGAATTAACCATGCAATTCCAACAAGAAGGACAAAGGTATCAATTTCAAGGTCTCACAATTGGTTCTCCTGAGATCATTAGTTCCCATCGTATGGAAAAGCTCCTCAAGAAAGGCCACTCAGGTATCATTACTCAACTCCATTCTATTCAAGTCATTGAGACACCCTCTGTGCATCCTGACCTCCAAGCTATCATTTCCACACATCAAGCTATTTTTTCCACCCCTTAGGGACTTCCTCCTTCTTGTGGTGTTCATGATCATTCCATTCCCCTTGTTCCTGATAGTCTTCCTCCCAATGTTCCCCCTTATTGTCACCCCTTTTCCCAAAAGAATGAAATTGAGTAAATAGTGCAAGAATTTCTCCAAGCGGGTGTTTTCCGCCCCAATACCATCCCTTATTTTTCCCTTGTGGTCATGGTACTTAAGAAATAAGGTACTTGGCGCATGTGTCCTGACTTTCGTGCCCTCAATAAGCTCACCATCAAGGACAAGTTCCCCATTCCTGTCATTGATTATCTCTTGGATGAGCTAAGTGGTGCTCAATACTTCACTAAACTTGATATGTGTTCTGGCTACCACCAGATACGTATGCAAGAAGCGGACATACCCAAGATTGCCTTTCGAACTCACGAGGGTCACTATGAGTTTTAGGTTGTGCCCTTTGGCCTGTGTAATTCCCTCTCCACCTTCCAAAGCCTCATGAATCATGTCTTCCATCCTTTTCTCCGTCATTTTTTCTTAGTTTTCTTTGATGATATTCTCATCTATAGTAAAACTTGACAATCTCATCTTTCCCATGATCAAATTCTCCATCTACTCTCGCAGCACCAACTTTTCCTCAAACACTCTAAATGTGCCTTTGGAGCCTCAGAAGTAGAGTACTTGGGTCATATTGTTGGAAAGGTTGGTGTCCGGGTGGATCCTAAAAAGATTGAAGCAATGCAGGATTAGACTCGCCCCAAGACTATCAAGAGCTTGTGTGGTTTTTTGGGTTTAATCGGCAATTATCGCAAGTTTGTTCAGATTTATGGGAATATTGTGGCCCCTCTCACTTCTCTCCTTAAAAAGAATTCTTCCACTTGGACTCTCGCAGCAAATCAGGATTTCAAGCTTTGAAGGCAACTATGTGTACTACTCCGGTCTTGTCCCTTCTTTATTTCACAAAAACCTTTGTCCTTGAATGTAATGCCTCAGGCAAAGGAATTGGAGTTGTCCTTGTGCAAGAAGGGAGACCTTTGGCCTTTACTAGCGAACAATTGTTCGAACGCCATTTCGGCCAATCAATCTATGAAAAGGAAATGTTGGCTATTTTGCATGCAATGGATCTCTGACACCCTTATCTCCTGGGGCAACGCTTCCAAATTAAGACAGATCATCAAAGCCTCAAGTGTTTTCTGGAGCAACAACCTTCCTCCCTAGAGCAAAAAAAATGGGTAACTAAGCTCTTTGGTTATGATTATGAGATCATTTACAATAAAGGCAAAGAAAATGTGGTTTCTGACGCTCTTTCTCGAAAATATGAAGATGAAGGGTCCCTTTTTTCCCTCTCCTTCATTGTACCAGATTGGCTCCACGATGTGTGCCAAGAATGGCTACATGATCCTAAAATATCGCATATGATCCAACAATTGAAATCCAACTCTTCAGTTTCCCCAGGGTACTCTTGGCATAACGATGAACTTCATTACAAAGTTCGTTTGTATTTAAGTAAACAATCACAACTTAAATCCACAGTGATTTCTAAGCTTCATGCTACTCCCACAACTGGGCATTCAGGGTTTACCAAAACCTATGATTGGGTCAAACGTTCTTTTTTCTGGGATGGTATGAAAAAGGGTGTTCACACTTTTGTAGTAGAATGTGATGTTAGTCAATGCAACAAAGGCGAAACCATCAAACCTCATGGAACACTCCAACCGCTTCCGATTCCACCCACTATTTGGAGGGACATCTCTATGGATTTTATTGTGGGATTACCTAAATCAAGAAATAAGTCCGTCATCATGGTGGTTGTGGATCGTATTTCCAATTATGTTCATTTTTGTGCTCTTCAAAACCTATTTACCGCATCAATTGTGTCTCAAATTTTCATGGATCATATCTTCAAGCTTCATGGCATGCCTCATTATATTGTTTCTGATCGAGATCCAACTTTCACCAACAATTTTTTGAAAGAACTGTTCAGACTCTAGGGAACCCAATTGCATCTCAGCACTGCCTATCATCCCCAGACTGGTGGTCAAACTGAAGTCGTCAATAAGTGTTTGGAGACTTATTTGAGGTGTTTTTCCTCTGAAAGGTAAAATCAATGGGCTCAATGGTTACCATTAGCTGAATGGTGGTACAACACTTCTTACCATACAACTACTTGCATGACTCATTTTGAAGCAGTATATGGCCAAAATCCACCTTCAATTCTCTCCTACATGTTAGGTGTATCGAAGGTCCAGGCGGTTGACCAAACACTTACAGTTCATGAGGCTATTCTCCGTACCCTCAAATAGAATTTGGTCATGGCTCAGAATCGCATGAAGCAACAAGTCGATCAAGGCCGCTCAGAACGACAATTCGTTGAAGGAGACCATGTATTTCTTTCGCTGCAACCTTATAAGAAAACTTCACTCAAGGCCGAACATTGTCAGAAACCGGCACCCAAATTTTATGGTCCTTATACAGCTCTCAAGTGCGTTGGACAGGTGGTCTATCAATTAGCTTTACCCAATCATTCTAAGCTCCATATTGTTTTTCATGTCTCATGCTTAAAGAAGGTGATTGAAACCAAGTGTCAAACTCAAACCAACTGTCTCGAGTTGGATGAAGAAGGATCCATCTGGTTGCAACCACAAGAAGTTTTGGACTAGAGAGAGCGTCGTCTTCGTCAACGTACCATCAAGGAAGTGTTAGTTCAGTGGAAATATACAACTCTAGCAGATGCCACTTGGGAGCCTACTAACATTCTGCAGCAATTTCCTCATCTCAAGCCTGATTCTAAGGGGGAGGGCATGTTAGGGACCTAACCTACTTGATCCCTCAAGTGGGTGGAATAATATATTTCCATGTAATAAAGGTCAATATTAATAAGGCCTAGTAATAAGGAGGAATAAGTCAAATGTAAGAAGACCTAATAGAAGCTTCCACTTCAAGAATGATCTTCCTCTAGATTGTTCTTTTGGATAGATAGATTTAGTATAAATAGGAATAGAGGGTATGAGAAGTTTGGTCTTGGATATTATTGTAATAGATCTCTACTCTGCTGGAGGTTTCCCCCTCGAAGAGGCAAGTGAACATTTCTCTCAGTAATCAAAGTGCTCTTTATGGTGTTATTATGGTATTATTATGGTATTATTGTGGTGTCGTTATGGTTATATCATTGTTTCTCTGCAATTTCTAGCTAATTATTGTTGTTCTACATATTGATTTATGTATGGAATACTACAAAATGTAATCACCAAAAGTGAATGAATTACAAACTTTCGTGTCGACACGGTTCAGAACTGAGAAACTAAGTCCCTTCCAGTTGGGCCTCCACCACTTCAATCCTCCACCAAAGGAAAGCTCATATAAGAGAGATAATGAGCTTCTCAATCAAGTAGGGAAGAACTTGGGGGTTGAACAATGTGTTCAGATTTAAAAGGACAAAGGGATGTAGACTCAATATGAAGTGAATAATTTCTCCAGAGTAACTTTGCTCTCAAAGTTGAATTCTTCTCCTTTTTTCACACCTTGGATATGGCCCATTTATAGCCTTCAAGTGGAACTGAAGGGTCAAGTCATAGCTTTTCCAATATATGGAAGGTCAAGGATCATGGATCCCGTGACGTGAAATGGAAATCGACACTATTTTTTAATTTTGGGCACCAAACCCGATGTATGCCGGTTGTAGTGGTGCAATATGTGTATACACATGATGTATAATAGTTAGGGCACGTATATGTGGAAAAATATTGTTTTTAGCTTTGGGATTTGCAAAAGGAGACTTCAAGTTTGCATAGGGAAATGGATAAAGGCCTTCTGAGAAAATTTGC
The DNA here is from genome assembly GCA_009831015.1 of Picea engelmannii. Classification (NCBI taxonomy): domain Eukaryota; kingdom Viridiplantae; phylum Streptophyta; class Pinopsida; order Pinales; family Pinaceae; genus Picea; species Picea engelmannii. The sequence goes on from ML799261.1 coordinate 123,959, forward strand.
ATAAGGTGAGACAAATATTGCTATAAAATATGCCCCCTAATGTGTGAGGAGTATCTGAGATGACCAAAGTACATTATAATACCCAGAAGTGGAGTAATGGAGACCCAGCTGGAAGAACTAGTTGCTCATGAGGATATTACAATCTGTACTGACTTTGCGCACATGGCTGCCAATTTGAATTACACCTTAGATCCATGTGAAAATATACCAAACAATTGTTCATGTCCATGAGTAGGCGATACAAAGGTGGCTATATTCCAAAGGATGTCATAGTCACGAACACGACATAGTAACACCAGTGTCAAAATCAATCACAATGGAGAACAATTTGATCTCCCATGGTCACATAGGCACTGTTCCAATAAAAGATAGCAACAACTCAGGAAAGCTACGACTATGAACTGATGTCTTCAATTCTTCTACATGATCCGCCAAGGGTGCAAGTCTACATCGTGTGAATAAAGGAGTTGAGGTCGAACACAATGAAACTTCGTTTGATTACCGGTGATTAATGTATATTGTTAACAAACGTGAGACAACCTACCAATAATGAAAGTAGGTATCGAGCAACCGAGGACATTGTTACAAGTGTGAATAAAGGTGTCGGGGTCAAACAGTGGAAGAATCCATCGATTAGGGGACATTGATGTATTCCAAATTATCGATGGCGGGAGAACTTGCCACTAATGACTGCAAGCCTCTAGGTACTCATGGGACTCTAGGTCCCATTTCCAGAATAGATGGGTTGAATTCGATGGAAGGAGACCCATTGAAAGGAGAGCATTGAGGCATCTCTCATCATTCAGTACGAGGTACAAAGAAGGAGCTTGATGATTTGGAGGAAATCAGACGAAGAACATGTTCACAAATCAATGACCCTGTGCGTCTTTTGCGTGTACCAGATGCAAGCGAGACATGAAAAAGACCCTCTGAATAACAACCAATAAGGAAAATTGTTGACAAAGGCAAGGAAACGACCAATAAGGTTAAAGGAATCCAAGACACTGCATGAATCCCAATGTGTGAATATATTTCTTGTCTTCGAACATAAGGGAAACTCCCCAGTCAACGACCAATGATGAAATGTTGATTGTTGGGTTCAAGGTTAACTACCAATGATGAAAGTAGGACCAAGGTGCACAATAAGACTACAACTTCATATAACTCTCAGACACACTAAGGGTATGGACGACATGCAAAGTCAAGAGTTCTGAGGAATGGCCGACACAGGTTGATAGACATCCTTTGAACAAGAGCACGAGACATATGGACGACTCTGGCAGCATAGACTCAATGATGAAACTTTGTGATGCAAGAGGCATCAATCAAACTCTCCATAGGGACTGGAAGAGTAACCAGTTGAGGGAGTAAACTCTCGGTAACGAGCTCAACTTCCTAAGATCATGCTAAACCCAAAATGTTGATGACAAGTGGACTCAAAAGTTTTGTGCTATGTTCAAAGGTGACACAACTGCTGCTAATATAAGATAATATTATTTTCCCATCCATTTTTTTTTTTGTTCATAGTCAAATGAATGCTATGATACAGAGGAGGAAACTAGTGTCACAAGTAAGAAACTAGTTCCAGCAGTGCAACATACCTATGCTCAATGCAAGGAGGTGCATGCGAAATATGGACACTCGGGGGAATGTTTCCTCTTGGGTATAGGGTGTCACGCTACAAAGGATATAAATAAGGCTCTACTTGGTTGATGATGCAAACTACTGAGGTGAAAGGCTTATAACGCAAAAGCGAGAACCGATAATAGACTCAATACTGCAAGCAAGAGAATGAGATGCAATTCCAACTTAACGCCAAAAAATGTCCTTTTGAGTAATCTTAGTCTACTTGGTTTGAAACATGGGTAAACTTACACCAAATAGACGTCCTTTCAAATCCAATTTACGAGTGTGAAAGAGACAAGTTCACTAAACAATCTTTTCTCTTTTCGAGAGAGTTAGAAAAGAGCTTAAACCAGACTCTTTAGGAGTCCTCTAAGTATAGGTTAACACGTTTATGAGTAAGAAATGAGGTTCAAACATAAAGTCGTGTATTAACTATAAGGGACTCCCGGTCCTACGGACAAAAATCTTTGCATGGGCATCGAATGGAGCAGGAGATCTAACTAGGGTACCCATGTTTGGTAAGTCTCTACAAGTAAAGAACGACACTTCTAGTTGCAGATAGAAGGTTTCATGTCGTTGTTAAATGGGTTCGTACCTAAGGCATATAAGTTGCAATCATAGGATGATGCAGGTGTGCATAATGGATTGATGACCTATCCTATATGCTGGATAACGAAGATACCTTTCCAAAGTTACGAACGGGCGACATGGCGTTGAAAACCGCAAGAATCCCTGGATAAAACCACCAAAACCAACTCCATCCATTGTTGTATTAGTCCATTAGGTCAAAATATTAGGCAAAACTATGTAAAGAGGGTAATTTTTTTTTATAAATAGTAAAAAAAAACAATTTTACTATACCATTTGTATTTTTTTACCCAAATAGTGCATTTTGGACCAAATTGCCCCTGAATTTCAATTGTTGATTGCGGGAGCTACGAGCAACAGAATCAACAACCGTTTGGATCGGGTAATTCATCTTGCTCCTCTCTTTCTTTCTAGTGGATTAAAATTTACAATTAGGCTTCCTTTTTTGAGTAATTTAGGGAACAACTTAGAAACTAAGGTATATGTGGGCTATAGATCATCGGGCCGTGTATACACATACTTATACGCGACTGTTTGCTAAACAACCAGCGTATAATCAACCCTATACACGAATTTGTAAACTGTAGCTCGCGTACATGTCTGTGGATAAGGTTTTTAAGATGTTGTTAGTTCAAAAAATGGTTTGAATCTTGTAGGATGGTGCTAGAGTGGAGAGAAAGAGAGCATGAAGAGGTGGATGTTGCAGTGGAGAGAGATCCAGGGGTCCAAATGGCCTTAAAAAGATGTGGGCTATACAAGTTTTGGGCTCTCAAAGGTATGAGGGCTCAAGTGAGACTGCTTCAGCTGATTGTGAACTACTGCGATCTGGATACTGAGACCTTCAACCTTGATGGAAAACCATTGGGCATTGAAGTTGAGGATATCTACTTCTTGACAGGATTGTCGCGTTGAGGTGAGGTGGTCAACCTCAAATCTCAGGGAGCTGGGAGTGGCATGAACATAGAGGATTACATAGCCACTAATTGTATTGAAGGGACTGAGAAGGTAGGGAGCCAACTCCTGATCAGAGCGATAAAAAGATATGAGTCTCAAGATTGTTGTCCTAGTGTTGACACGGATCACAGGGTCAGCCTATTTGCACCAGGCATCGATGCCACTTATGTTCTATTCAGTGGAGTGCTTGGGACCCACAGTTTACAACTAACGTGCCTCACTACTGGCCAACATGAAGAGCCAGCTGACGGACTGCAAACTGGGTAGAAAAAGGAACTTTGGGTTTGTGTCTATCCTTTGTAGTTTTTTCTTCGAGCAGATTCCAGGATTGGACCCTAGAGTTGAGATTGTTCTGCATGTACCTCACGATCCAGCCATGGCATGATGGACCGAGGTGATCAGGGGGCAGAGGGGGCTAGGTTTCCAACACCCTACAATGATGAGTTTTTCTTCTGGTGGAGTCGGCAGGTGATGGATCTGGAGGACTACCCTTACGTAGGGATTGACTTCAGAGGAGATCGAGACATACCTTTACCACCAGGTTCCACCTACGGAGACATAGGTATGCCAATTTTTTTTGAATATTTCATTTTTTTTTGTATTTTTGCATAAGAAAACAAAAATATTTTTGGATGATGTCAAGTACTCACTAAACATGTGTGTGATGCAAACATGGGTCCACGACGGCTGGACGAATTTCCACGACACCGACGGAGGCACCAGGGGGATGAGCCGGCAACAGGGGATGTTGATAGAGTGATCCAAAACATACAGGGAAACCTGTCTCGTTTGACGCAGACGATTCCCATGGTTCAGGTAGAGGATCTGTCAGAGGCGATGCAATGACAGGTGGTAGGTGTGCCCCATGCTTAGGTATGACTCTTTCAGCATCTCGCAAACGCCATAGTATGCTATCATGACACTCATCCGGTGCCACAGGCGTATATGTCGTGATTATTATATGATCGACCTGTTGATGGGTCTTAAAACCCTTAATTCAACAGTAGGAACCAAACTGGCCACCGAGGCCCAATTAGACTCTGCAACGTTTGTGATTGGAATGGTTCTCCAGATCTCGCGATCCGACCAATTTAATCTATGGGCTTTATGTTTTCTTGTGGAGGCATCTCCTTCAGTCGATATTTTCTCTTTTGGTAATTTCTCTTTAGTTAGGACAAATATGAGGAAAAGTCGGTATAAACCAACTTGACTGCACAAGGATAAGGAAGTCTAAAGATTGGGAAAGGCCGGGCTCGAGATAACCCTCACTCTAGCATGCAGACAACGATCTCTTACCATAGGCCTAGTAATAATACTTTAACCGTGTGAGCACTCGATCACTAGTTGAGATTTTAACCTAAACTATCCAAGAAACAAAATGAGAGCAAATTTAACTATTGCAGAAGAGGCTGCGCTTGGGATAACTCGCTGCTCAAACATGCAAATGATAATCCTATACCACAGGCCTAGTAATAATACGTTAACCATGTGAGCATCCAATTACTGTTTGAGAATACTAATTATTAGAAGAAAACATTTATATGATAAGATCAATATGAAGCAAAATAATTCATCTACCATAATCCTTCATCATATATCCACACAACGATTCATCATTTCCATCATTAAAGAAAAGAACAACAAAGCAATTGTACCAGATAACTTGACAATATCTTCGATAGCTCTTACTTGTTACATCTGCTCATGAACTGAATAGGAAATAGTTCTTCTCTAGGCTCAATTACACATGCATATGATGAAAACAACTTTGTCTCTGGTCCAGAAGGACTTATTCATTCATAGCAGCTCCAAAATAATTCTTAACAACTAGAAAGAAAAGATTTCTTGCAACAAACCATCGACCTCTAGACCATTAGTCGATGTTCCTATTTATAATATAAAGTCTTAACAATAATTAACGGTAAAATACAATTTGAGCTAATCAAAAATCGCCACGTGGCGTCATCATCTGACAGTCTTTCAACAGTCCACCCGAGTTGTTTCTTGAAAAGGGTGGATTCTTTCATAATCAAACCATTTAATAAAGAGTTCTTCACAAGTATGGGCCCACCAGAATCTGTGTTGTTCCATTGGGGCCGCATATATCCCTCTGATGTCCGTTGCATGCGCTCGATATTTTATCAAGGTGGAATTCAGTTGTTGCAACATGGTTTTAGCTTTGATCGAGTGTTCTGTGAATTGTTGCACCTGTCCCAGTCTCGCATCGGCTACCTTCGCGCACTCTTCGCCCCACAGGGAGTCTTGTTCGGCATACGTCTTGAGCACGTTTCTTACGTCGATAAACTCACTGTGGTTGCCGAACTCGAGGAGCTTGATATCTTTCATTACTTTATTAATTTTATACCAGTGCTTTTGGCACTTGGCATATTGTTCTTGGATCTCTCGATGTGGGTCCCGGGACATCTTAGTCTAGTATTCCGCGGATCTCTTTATGCGGTCGAGGCTACTTTTTCTTAACAACTGAATGCCATGTTCTTCCTTTTCTTGACCCTGTTGGACGGCCTCAATGTATTCGAGCCTTTCCACCGCTTGTTGCGCTCTTTCATGCCATCGTTCCATCTCCTTGCATGCTGCGAGAGCCATGAGAGTTTCCTCCTGGAATTCAATTATATTTTCAGTTAACAGGGTTCTTTCTTTCTTGTACTCCTTGTAAACTCCTGAAAACACACTCTTCAAATATGCCGCAGTCTGTGTGGCACCTTTATAATACTCAACAATATGGCGCAGGTGTTCCAGTTCCTTCATAATATTATCTAGTTCTCTTTCATCCCTCCTGGACCTATCCTGGGCAACATTAGAGAGGGCTCTTCCCATGCCTATTAGTTTAGACGTGCGAGCATCTGCTATGTTGATCAAACATTCCTCTGTGGTAACCAAAATAAAATGGTCCACAGTAATCTTCCTCTTCTTAACAGTCCTTTGTACGATGGCCTTCCTCTTTTGATAATAGGAGATCGCATAGATGTCTACTACTTCATCTACCAGCTCTGGTATCTGTTGGTCGCCCCATGTGAGCGTGTTTCCCAGGCTGTCGATGGTATATATTTGTTCAAGATCAGACTCTTGAACCTCCTTGTTCTGCTTCAAAGGCCCAGTCTCTTCCTGATGTTTATCGTGGACCTGAGTATCAAGTGGAATGGATGTGTTGGGAGCGAGCTCAATACTTGCCTGTATTCTAGCCGTGGCGTCGCCGACGTCCTTCTGCGAGGATCTTTGTTTTGACACGTCCAATTCTGACTTGTTCTTGGGACTACCTGCTCGGGTCTCTGGCGCATTGGGCGTTTCTATGTCTAAGCCGCTTTCGACTCCTTTTACTTCTCGTGTGTCCTCTTGACTCTGAACATCGGGAGAAAGAGGTGTTTTTTCCTCGGCTCCCTTTCCTTCTTCTACATGCACAGAGGTTTTCTGAGATGCCTCCGGACTCTCATCATCACTGTATATATTTATGAACTTGGACAGAGGGTTAGGCACACTAGTTTCGACCGACACCCGACTCAACTTTGATTGAGTCGTCATGCCTACCGGTGAATCGGTTGGCGGCAGTGTGGATTCAGGGTCATCTGACACGTTGATGTTATCGGGGTCTGTGAGCTCGGAGCCGCCTACCCCTACCGGGTTCTCTTCTGGGTTACTGGTCGGAATGCTCGATAAGAGGGACGGATCATTCGACGCCAGATCCATTATTTGTTGAGCATGTTGGAGCAATAGTGTCCCTCTTTCCCTTGCACCTGGAGTTCTGAGAAAATTCTGGTGTTGAATAGGGGCTTCCTAGGGAGATTCCATCGTTTCGCCCGATTCGAATGTTACCCTTTCTTCCCTAGTCCTGATAATTTCTTCCGCTCTTTGTGCTCTTTTATCCAAGGACGTCGCTTTCTCTTCGCAACTCATGGCCTTGAACTTGGTTATTTTTGGGTCAACCATTCTTGCCACCACCTCATCCCAATCTTGAGCATTTTCAATGAAGATTTCATCCTCAAACCGGTCGTGGGCATAAGGCCAACAGGACGATACTTGTGATGCATGTTTCGAGACCAGACCCTTGGGATCGTGCTTGCGAAAATGTCCTGTCTGGAACCGAAATTCCAGTTGACTTAGTCCCTCTTGCTTGGCCTGCGCAGTGTCTTTAACCTGGTAGAAGCCGATATGAAACCCATAGTGTATGAATGCCCGCTTCTTATCCTTCACCAAAATGGCATTGTACCCCTGTAAGATAGTTTGGTAACATATTCCCCTAGTACCAGTTGTTCAGGGACATATATAGGTAGCAAATGTGGTGCTCCTGTGGCGCCGAAAACCCTAATGTAGGTTTCGCGCTCGTCCAGGTACCAGTGACCAACTTTCGATATAACTTTTTTGGCCGCATAAGACAGTCTTGGGCACTCCTTCTTGAATAGTAAGAAATGAATAGGTGCGATAAATTGGTCGCAAATGAGAGAGTAGGATCTTTTATACCTGTTCTCCCACAAGATGCTAAAATAGACATGGACCGGGAGATCTGAAGTGTGCCAACTCATGTTCATTCCTGTGAAGACATTTCTTGCACAGATGACGTCCAATAGATAAGACGCCATGTAGAAGGCAGGAGTTTCTCCTTCCTTAGGTTGCTGAGCCTGTAGAATGCAGGTGCTAAGCTGTTTCCGGAGATGGCGATAGTATAAGCCAAAGGCATACATGCCTCTGAAAACCTGGAGCAATCTTTTTCTCCATGCAACTGGCAAAGGAGAGCCATTATATAGATATAAGGTTGTTTGAGGTTGGTCGTCGGGTACCAGTTGGAGTTTCGGTTGGTGAATTTTTTGTCTTCTCTCCACCAGGACGCCATGATTTTGCTGGTGTCGTGCTTCTGATAAAACTTCACAACAAAATCCTTGTTCAAACATTCATCTGGTTCCCTGAGCTTGTAATACTTTTGGACTTATACTGGGAGGAAAACCCCGACGATTTGACCATTATCATCATTAATTACACACTTCTATGCATCCCTGTGATCAATGAGCCATTTTAAAAGTTCAATGCAAGGGAATACCAGAATCCTGTTTGCCACCATGCGTAGGTAAGCCTTGTGGATGTTGACAAAGACCTCATCATCCAGCTTCCTTGTGTCAGGATCGCTACGCGGGGCATACTCGGGGAATTCTTCGTGCTTTATTTCCTTGAACAGGTATTCCCATCACGTGAATGTTGTCTTGGTCCCAATGTTCGCCTCTGTGTCCCCAAAGACCGGGGGTTGAGCGAAGGCTTCTTTGGTGATCGCCTTGATGATCAATGTTGGCTTGGAAGTGAATTCTAATTTTCTTGCAACGAACGGGGAGGAGCCTTCTCCTGCTTTTGATTCTTGCAGCTTTGGGACTCTAGGATATTTCCTGGTGGTAGGTTTCTTAGGAGGTATCGTTCTTGCAACCGAAGACGCTCAATTAGGGCCAGCACATAGAATAATATTAGATCTTAATTTATATGTGAAATGAAATCAAAACCAGACTGGTGCATACATGTATGCTTGCTAAACTCCGTTGCTTAATACTCACTATACCTTGGAAGCCTTCTCCGGGTCGTTCGTCTCGCTCCTCTGGATGTTCCGGACCTCTTTGCACGCAGAATGCTCTGGCTCATAATAATTCAAGGTAATATAACGAGAGAGAACTTACCAATTGCATCAAGCCATTAATACAAGTAATGGGATGAAATTTAAACTACTTACCGCCAATTCTCTGTAATCAATTTTACGTATGTTGATGGCGGAGTCGCGGAAGGAGATGCATTGTATCTACAGGTTAAAATGGTCATTGGGCTTTGCGCACGATCAGAGACTTATGCGGGATATTAGAATTAATCAATCAATTAAATGCATCGTATCTAGCGTATCTTAGAGCTAAAACGTCCCATCGTGTCATTTTCTGGAAGGGGAAGTCGAGGATCAGCGCAGAGCTACGGGATTCTTCGTTGGTACTCCTTACAAAAGAAAAAAAAACCCGCCGATGTCGATTGCTTTCGTCGAATGGTTCTGACGTGACACATGGCGGATAAAGACAGGTGACTGGACTCACGAGTGCCAATAGAGGTGGTAACCTTATTTCAGTTGCACGCTTCTTATCCCAGCCTAGGAATCACCGATGTCGATTAGATATCAGGGGTTAGTGACCAGGGATGAACTTATCGCATCCTTTCCCTTGGGCTAGCTTCTTGGAAATTCGCCAATGCCGACATGTTTTTCGGGATTGGTCGTCGACGATTCCTCCCTTTCCCCGCAAACGACTACTTCCTTTTGTGTTTCGCCGATGCTGAATGAAATCGGTCTTCGACAACTTTCTTGTGCAATGCTTATCACAAAAGAACAACTCTCCGTTTATCGATGCCAATGAAAACCGGCGATCAGTGTCCTTAGTTTTATAGGACGATTTTCTTTCACCTCTGATTCTTCCGGGTGCCAAAATTTGGACGCATCAGGTGAAACAACCTAGTGGTTGATTATTTAGTCAAATGTTACTCCCTTTAAGTTGTGATGGTTTCGACATGTTCAGTGAAACTTTTAAAGAATCAAGGAGAAATTGTAGAAAACAAATGATGCAAGAGCATCTCAAGCGAGCCAGCGCGGAGACAACGGACCGCTGGAAAAACGCCCAGCACAAATTTTGAAATATCTTAAACCATTAATGAAACATCAAGTGGAGGCGCACTTGTATAATGTAATTAGACCTTGAGCAATTCGCTCTCGTCCTTAGTAGATAGAAGGCATTTATGGTAGTTAATGCAAGTAGGTAGAATTGAATGTGTAGATTTGACAGTTTTAGAGCGCAAGAGGGAAACAGGATATAGACACCCTCATTGTATATTGTAACATTAGCATGAAGATAATTCTGGAGAGCACAGAGGAGAAGCAAAGAGCTGTGTAGCAGACTTCATGTACAGAAGTTCTGAATTAATACAAGAAAACTGTGATTCAGACTCATGGTGTTCATATATTCTCTATGTATGCATCTTTGAATGTTATGCTCATGAATGTTTTACTCTTTCTGTCATGCAATTGCTTTTATGCTATGTATGAATGATTTATTGTTGAATGTTTGGAATCTGAGAGGAAAGGGAAAATGAATGAGTTTCAATTGTTTCTCTATCTGAGCAAGAGTTCCTACAAGGAGTGCAGTTGAATTGTCCGCAAGGAGTGCGTTGACGAGGTGCTCAGAGGTTTGTCTCTGAAAGCTCAAGAGAGAAAGCTTTTGTTCTCATTTCCACAGAAGTGCAGTTGGGCACAGAAGTCATTCAAGGAATGCACAGGCTGAGTGAAGTCTCAAGTTCGAAGACCTGAGTGGAGTATTGAGAGACTACTGTTGCAGGTGTGCGCAGAGGAGAAGAAGTTCAACACTTGAAAGTGTCTGAAGGTTGCCACAAGGAGTGCGTGCAAGAGGTTTTCTAAAAGGATGCAGAGTCATGAGAAAGTTCAAAAGGGTTTGAACCTTCAAAGGAGTTGAAGGAAGGCACAAGGCCAAGTACCTTGAAAGGTTGAAGGAAAGTGTAGTAACGAGGGACCGCAGGAGGATAGATTTTCAGAGGAAGAACGGACGGTCGAAATTCTCTGAGGAGAAACCGCGAAGTCCCGTGAGCCATTCGATCTCGCGGAGGAGCAGAGAAGTTACAATGAGTGTTGTGAAAGGTTCTAAGATCAGGAGGAGTAGGACCGTAGATCCAAGCCACAAGGGCCGTTGGATTTACACGTGGATTCTATATCGGGATTTCGTAGGTCGAAGTTCCGTAAACTTTGCAATGGGAATCGCGAAATCACGAAACACGAAGTCCCGAAAGCTAAAAGAGGATTCAGCGAGTGGACAGGTGGCGCACTCTCGACAAGAAGTCAATTCAGTTGATCGTTTCGGGGTTTCGTGGGGTGAAGACCCAAAACCATTGCATTAGGAATCGCGATATCGCGAAGTCCGAAGTCCCGATGGAGTAAAGGGGCGTTGAAAGGTCAACTAGCGAGCGCATCGGAAATTCGGAAAATCAGGTTTCGAGAATCGTGGGAACAAGCTTCTTGACACCGCGACCGCCGAAATCGCGATAAGGAAAATCTTGAAAGAGAAAGAGGACGGGTCACCGTTGACTGTTTTTAGGTTTCGGGGATTTGAAAGACAAGCGCTCGACCGTCGGATTCACGAAGGTGTGAAAGTCCGATCCCCCGAAGTATAAAGGGGATTTCTCAAAGTTAAGTGTGGGTGCAGATTTCCTGAAAGGGAAACAGAGGAGCCATTTTAAAGATCTTCGGGCCAGTGGTAAAGGAAAGATCATGTGTCGACGTGGACCTTTCAACCTACGGGTTGTGGAGGGGGCGTTTTGACATCATTTGGTATCAGAGCAGAGAAAGGTTCTTTGCTTTCTGTAGCAGAGAAAAGGAGAATTCACCATGCTTCCAAGGAGAAGGGACAGACAAACACCCGATCCACCAGAGGAGAGGGAAATGCCGAGAAGAAGAGGTAGGCAGATCACTGATCCAGCCATGGAGAGAGAAATGCGTGATCTACGAGCTAGACTCGAAGACATGGAGACAACACAAAGACGCACAGTCAGTGCTGGGGATCTTAGTGATTGCGAGAGTGAAATTGAAGCTGAACATGAAGAAGAAGTTGCAGCCGAAGATGCAGCAAACGAACGTTTGATCAGAGCTATTGCAAGAATGGGTGCAAGAGAGAAAATGGACATTCCAGTTTATGAGGGAAATCTGGATGCAGAGGAGCTTCTAGACTGGATTAGAGCTCTAGACACATACTTTGACTATGAAGATGTCGAGGAGGACAAGAAAGTCAAACATGCTGTCACAAGATTGAAAGGACATGCAGCATTGTGGTGGGATGAACTACAAGCTGACAGACGCTGCAAAGGCAAGCAGAAAATCAAAAGCTGGGATAGAATGATCACAAAGATGAAGGCGAAATTCATCCCCAGGGATTATCAGATTACTCTGTTCAGGAGAATGCAGAACCTGAGACAGAAGTTGATGACAGTGAAAGAATACACTGAGGAATTCTACAGGATGAACATCAGGGCAGGTCATCGGGAAAGCGATGATGAAAAATTAGCCAGATATATGAATGGCCTGAGATACGACATCCAGGATGAGATGAGCATGGTAACCATCCGAACGGTGGAAGATTCTTATCAGATGGCTCTAAAAGCGGAAGAGAAGCTGAGCCGAAATCAGGGTCAAAGAGGCCGAGGCAGAAGTCAGCCCAAAGGCAAATCTATTGCCCAGGACAAATATCAAAAGCCCAAGGAAGACTGGAAGAAACCTCAGACTCAAACTGAGAGAGGTGGAAGCTCATAGCGAGGGCAGTATACTGAGCAAAGAGGAGATTATGCTGACAATAATATATTTCCTCGTACCAGAGGTAGAGGAAGAGGAAGAGGAAGAGGTGGAGTAATAACCTGCTTCACATGTGGAAAGAATGGGCACAAGTCTTACGAGTGTCCAGATAAAAAGAAAGAGAGTGGAGAGACTCACATCGCATAAGCCCAGAGGTGAGATGTGGAGGCAGAAGATGCTGAAGGCGGAAGATCATTGATGATGCGAAAAGTCCTTTTGACACCAGAGAAGGAGGTGGAGAGTTCAGTCCAAAGAACCAGACTTTTCAGGACTGCTTGCAAGACCAAGGACAGGGTATGCAAGGCCATCGTGGATAGTGGGAGTACAGATAATCTCATTTCTACGAAGATGGTAGAGAAGCTGGAGCTGGAGACGATTGATCATCCAAGCCCATATAGAGTTTCGTGGCTACAAAAAGGACATCAGGTAACTGTCACTAAACAATGTTTAGTTGAATTTAAGATAGGAGGATATAATGATAAGATATTATGTGATGTCATTCCTATGGATGTTTGTCATCTATTGCTGGGTAGACCATG
>ML799261.1:146420-166446 GCA_009831015.1 Picea engelmannii
ACCAGCCACCTTGACCTCCCGGTCATCTCCAAGCACTACCTCTACATCTCCACACTGAGTAAGATCTGTCAAGTGCTCACAAACTGATGTCATATGGCGAGAGGCACCACTGTCAATATACCAAGTATCGGGAGTAGTGGTCCACGAGGAAAGACACACAATCAAGGAAAATTCCTTGTCAAACTTGGTAGAAATTTCTTCCACCTCTGCTGAAGCTATTGTTTGTCTCAACCTTGGCATCTCACCAAAGGTCCCTTCTCTTGGCATCTCACCAAGAGTTTCTTGATCTTGGCATCTCACCAAATATCCTCTCCTTGGTCTCTCACCAAGTGACTTCCTCTCGAAGTGACTGTTGTCCCAACTTTCTGTCTGCTGAAATTTCTGCCTCTCTTCAACTCAGCTCTGATACCATGTTAATTTTTCAAAACCCCAACCCAGTTTCAGTCTCGCTGATTTTTCAGCCAAATTTAAATGCCAAACTCAGTTTCAACACTGTTTCAGCATATGTTACAGCCCTGTGTTTCAGCATATACTCACAGCGGTGTTTCAGCATATGACTCAGCACTGTGTTTCAGCATATGTTACAGCACTGTGTTTCAGCATATACTCACAGCGGTGTTTCAGCATATGACTCAGCACTGTGTTTCAGCATATGTTACAGCACTGTGTTTCAGCATATACTCACAGCGGTGTTTCAGCATATGACTTAGCACTATGTTTCAGCATATGTTACAGCACTGTGTTTCAGCATATGTTACAGCACTGTGTTTCAGCATATACTCACAGCGGTGTTTCAGCATATGACTCAACACTGTGTTTCAACATATGTTACAACACTGTGTTTCAGCATATGTTACAGCACTGTGTTTCAGCATATGTTACAGCACTGTGTTTCAGCATATACTCACAGCGGTGTTTTAGCATATGACTCAGCACTGTGTTTCAGCATATAAAAACTTAACAGAAATAAATTTCAGAACTGAAACATGAGGATTCTGAACATCGTTTTCAACGCAGAAATAAAATATCAACAATATGCAAAACTCAGAAAATATAGACACAAATATTTTCGGTCTAACTTCGACCCTAGAAAAACCCACAAGGGGAAAACCAGTGAGAGAGGGCTTTGTATTATTTATGAGCTTCTGATAAATTCTTTTACAGCATATTCATCTTCAGATATTTACACAAACTTATCTAGACATTCCTGTAGCTTTTGCTCCTCGATTTCTGAACCAAAAATCCATACAATTGTACGACAATTAATGTTGTACGGACTGTCCCAAAATTTGTGACAAAACTCTGCTAAGACTATACAGAAAACCCAGCATGAACAGCTCCTTGTAAACCGTGTTGTACGGCCCCAAGATTCGTGCCAAACAATACAGACTGTACAAAAATACACTCAGAAATATATTACAGCAGTTACCTCAATTTCTGTGCCAACAAATGTTGTACGACAACCTTGGAATGCATGCCAATACTCTCAGAAATTGCAGCTGCTGTCCTCCTCAATTTTTGTGCACATTAAATGTTGTATGACCTCCACAAATCCATATGGTACGACCTATTCTTCCTTGCTGTCTGAAATCCGTATTTCTCTTTGCCTTGGGATGCATGCTCTCCTTCAGCAAATGCTGTCTCTTTTCTCAGCTCGACCTCTCTCTCTTGCTCTCTCTTGTTCTCTCAACAAGAATGCTTGAACTCCTCTTGTTCTCTCAACAAGAATGCTTCAACTTCTCTTGCTCTTAGCATCTCACCAAGAGCATCTTGGCATCTCACCAAGAGTCTCTTGCTCTCTCAACAAGACTGTTGTTGCTTCTTCTTCCCTTGCTCTTGGCATCTCACCAAGATTTCTCCAACTACCCAAGAATGGGTGCGCCCTCTTGCCCAAGTCGACCTCATGAGGGAAGGTGAGGAGTTTTCTAATCTAACGGTTGAGATTAGATCAGATGGGTGGCTGAGATTTGGTGTCTCTTCACTCACCCTCACTTTAATCATAAAGTCACCTTTTAATTTGCATCTCACAAATTAAATGACTAGGACCCACATTCGGCAATTTCTCCCCTTAGGCGCCTAGGGAAGAGAAACACTTGCCTTGGTACTTCATTTTAATTAAAATTTTAACAGCGAGCGCATCGGAAATTCAGAAAATCGGGTTTCGGAAATCGCGGGAACAAGATTCTTGACACCGCGACCGCCGAAATCGCGATAAGGAAAAGCCTGAAAGAGAAAGAGGACGGGTCAGCGTTCGCTGTTTTCGGGTTTCGGGGATTTGAAAGACGGGCGCTCGACTGTCGGATTCACGAAGGTGTGAAAGTCCGATCCCTCGAAGTATAAAGGGGATTTCTCAAAGTTAAGTGTGGGTGCAGATTTCCCGAAAGGGAAACAGAGGAGCGATTTTAAAGCTCTTCGGGCCAGTGGTAAAGGAAAGATCCTGTGTCGATGTGGACTTTCCAACTTGCGGGTTGTGGAGGGGGCATTTTGACATCAACAAAGATAAGCAGAAACAACATTGTTCTGAATTAAACAATAAGTGGTACCCAAAAAGTAGAGTTTGGCAGAGACTTTTTAGGGTGTGTCAAGAGCTCAACACGACCATATATGTATTTTGAGGGTGTGAGCCACAATTTTGTACTATAACATCATATTTTTTGGAGAGATGAAATATATAAAAACATTGATCTTCGGCCTTACTTATATTACAATGTGCATACTGATGAAAGTATTTTATTTTCTTTAGTTATGTGACAAATTCCAATATAAAACAAAATTAGCATATGCATCAAATACATAATTAGAACTTCTATGTATGTGATGATAAGTAATAAAATTAAAATGTCGTTCCAAAAGTCGTACCTGTAAGAATCGTCGGACTAGAGTAGGGTCACACACACGGTAACTTTTGTTCAACTTACATACTACTAATTGGGAGTCCAGGCGAACTTCTAAAGAGCGAATACCATGTGAAATGACATCACACAAATTTTTTATAACGATGCTATATTTGGCCACATTATTGATGGATGGCCCTAAGCAAGCGCCACCTGAAAACACTAGTAGACCCTCGGGTGAGTAAACAACCCAAGCGTCGGAAGCCAAGTTCCGTGTATGATGACTGGCCCCGTCTGTGAATCCTAAGTAGACATAAGACTCTGTTGACATCTGCCAACCAAGGGAAAACTTGATAAGCAAGTTGAAGATAAAAAAGAGGGAAAATATATATACACTAAAATACATTAGTATACAAATATTTATGCCCAAACTTGGGGCTCAAGTGTAATATCTTTTCAAATAGAGCCCATTCCTGGGCTCAACCAACATGTTCCCTTCGTAATCTTCTAATTCATAGGCTCATTTTTCTAAGACACATCGCATGATATAGGGACCATCCCACATAGGTTTGAACTTGCCTGCCCCCAGTGGTTCTTTGGCTTGGTCGTACAGAAGGACCAAGTCACCCTCGACGTACAGCTGAGGACAGACAGACTTATCATATTAGACCTTGACACGTCTTTTATTTGCTTTGATAGTCGTAGAGGCGTCTTGACATTGCTCATCTAGACTCTCTAGGTGTACAAGGGGTTGTTCGAGATCGAAACTGTCAGGTAGGAGCGCAATTGCCAATCTAAGAGAAGGGATTTTGCATTCAATAGGTAGGATTGACTCCACACCGTGCACTAACTAGAAATGGGGAAAACCGGTGGAATTCTTAATCGAGGTTCAGTATGCCCAAAGTGATGGATAAAGCATGATATGCTAGTCATATTTTCTCTAGATGACAATTTTCTGCAAAATGGTCTTGAGAGACTTGTTCATGACCTCTACTTGTCCATTTTCCTGGGGATAGTAAGGGGAAGAATGGCCATGCCTAAACCCTAGTTTTGATGCTAATTCTTTCATTATTTCATTCTGAAAGTTACTGCCATGATCGGTGGCAATCTCACTCAGGATTCCGAACCTGGCTATAATTTGATTGAATACGAAGAAGGAAACAGTCTTACCATCGGATCTAACTGTAGGCATGGCTTCAACCCACTTAGTAAAGTAGTCTATGGCCCCGATAATGTGTTGATGCCCCCCAGTCGAATTTGGGTTGCAATCCAGAAAATCCACCCCCCACTTGGTGAAGGGACCAACAGTAACGATTGAATGGAGAGGGGTTGGATGCAAGCACATTTTCCGAGTGAACACCTGGAAGGGGTGACACTTCTTAACCGCTTCGATGCAATCTTTAAAAACAGACGGTAAAAAATAACCGGCTTGCAAAATTTTATGGGTTGTCGCAAGCCCGGATAGATGACCACCACAAGCCCCACTGTGGCAGTTGTTTAGAACAGATTCAACTTCTTCGTGAGTCAAAAAACGACGCAAGATATTGTCTACTCCTCGATAATACAGAGTGTCGTCGATGATAAGGTAATTCTTAGCTTGGTATCGTATACGTCGCCAGTCATCTTGCGAGAGATGTTGAGGGAACTTCAAAGTTTGAAGATAAACAACAATATCTCCATACCAGGGGTCTAACGACGAGACAAGGAAAATGTATTCATCCGCAAATGAATCGACATGAATAACATCCTCATCTAACCGAAGGAAGTCGAATATTAAATCTGCAAAAACTACCGATTTTTTGGACTTCGCAGTAGCGAAATCAAGATCGAATTCATGTAGAATGACAATCCATTTATTGTACTTTCCCCCTATGATATGCCTCGTAAGGACGTATTGAAATGGATTGACATCGAAAACCACAGTAATTTTGCAAAGCAATATACAATGTCGTAATCGTTGAACTGCGTGAACGACAGCCAAAGCTAGCTTTTCAACATGAGTTCAGGACTGACTAAATTTTGACTAAGATAGTAAATGAGGTGCTCACGGAGCTCATCATCCTCCTGAACCAACACCATACCAATCGTTTCGTCAGACATGGCGACATAAATCAAGTAATCTCTACCGTAGTCTGGATACTTCAGCAGAGGCGTCGATACCAAGGCTTTCTTCAAAGCATCAAAGGATTCTTGGGCTCGCTCATCGCAGATAAAATGGGTGTCCTTATTTAAGAGACGCATGAAACCCTTAGTAATATTGGCATAGTTCACTATAAATCGTCATAAAAAGTTAGCTTTCCCCTGTAAACCTTCAAGTTGACGAATAGTGCGTTGGGGAGGCAATCGAAGTATTGCCTCCACCTTTAACAGATCTACCATGATCCCAGTCTCAGAGACTAAAAATCCTAGAAGTCGACCTAACCTAATGCAAAAGATGCATTTATGATGGTTCAAACGGACGTGATAATGGCGACATATTTCAAAAACTAGTCAAAGGTGTTTAGGGTGATCCACTCTCTTATGGGAGTGAGCAGCGAGATCGTCGAGATAGGCTTCGACTATATGCTTGAGATCATGAAATGCGAAGGTCATAGCTCATTGGAAGGTTCTACGACGTTCTTAAGACCGAAAGGCATATTTCGGTATGCGAATGTACCCCAAGGGAAAATAAATTCTATATTATGTTGGTCCTCGGGCTTAATCTGAATTTGGTTATATCCTGAAAATCCGTCCATGAAAGAAAAAAATTTGCTTCCCGCGCATTCATCGAGAATCTGATCAATGAAGGGTGTCGGGAAGTTGTCTTTCGGCAGGCTTTATTCAGGTCACAAAAATCCATGCATACATGGATGGTTCCTTGCTTTTTATCACAGGAGCGAGATTGGATACCCATTTAGTCAAGGGAACCGAATAGATAAAGCCAACATTAAGGAATTTTTATACCTTTTCCTTAATAGCAGGGGCCCTCCGTTTTCGAATAGGTTTAGCATCCAGGTAGGTTTTAATCTCATGGTCGACAATTCAAGGGTCGATTCTTGGCATCTCTTCATATGACCAAGCAAACACATTGCAAAATTATTTGAAGAGCTCAGTGTAGATCAAAATTTCTTCTGGCGAACAATTCACACTGATGTATACATTTTTAACCTTGTTGGGAATATGTGAGATATTGTAACACCCTGTTTCCCCCATTCTGTAAATATAACTTTATTGGCCAGGGACTATGGAAAACTAAAAGTGTGAATGTTTAATTTGGTGGACTTGTGTATAAAGGTCGATGAATGTAAATCCTGTTATTTTGATGGATAATGGAAACGTGTTGCATGACTGCTGAGAGAGGCGATGAGCTAAGAAAGAGAGACCACAATTGCTAATGAAAAGGTGGTGGAGGGAACCCAGAATGGTTGCGATAACCTCCACCGAACCAGTACCATACTGGAGTTAATGTTGCTTAAGATCATAACAACCCTTTGCCCAGAAATGAATTCCCGTCTGGCTGGTAGGTGGGAAGGGCCTCCTCAAGAGTTAATGAGGGATGGGGCAGATTTCCCATCGGATGGATTCCAGACCTGACCACAGACGAGGGGATTCAAGCCACACGCAACCTTGCCGAGGGCAATAAGGTAAGCGTGGTGGATAGCGGGGAGAGCCTGCGAAGTGTGCAGAGATGAGAGCAGAAGCTCTCGGGTCCGAGGAAGGATTGAAAGCAAAAAACCAATGAGTTCTGATCACAGGGAATAGAGACAGATCCAGGAGAAGGAGAGTAACCTTCGTCCTCATCTATTCCTGTATTAGGAGAAGGAGAGTAACCTTCGTCCCCGACTTCCGTTGAGCTGGAAGTACGATATTGAGTCTCAAAGCATTGTGGCCTAAGCTCAGGGGTGGCCAATGATAAATCCATTGGGAGTGACTGAGCCTATGGTTGGGTGGAAATGAGCACCCCTCTCAGCAGTCGCATCACGCCTAGTGGTTTTGATAAGTGTTTTATGATTTGTATTTTGAATTGAATATCATGGATACATGCTCATGTTTATACGCCCATAAATGGTTTCTATATGCTATGATTTCCTGGGAATTTAGATTGGAAATAATGAATGCATGTGTATACTCATGTGCCACAGTTGTTTTCTGTATAAAATGAGTAAGTCCAGAGCATGAGTTTGCTCCACTAAGAATCGTCCCATCTGCCTGATTCTTTTGGTGTTCTGGTTAATTCCTCGAAGGCACCTCCCCCAAGGAATTGCATCTTGTCTCAGAGTCGGAGTAAGATCCTTGGTATGGCTACTGCTACGATAAACCCATGAGAATACCCTGCCCTGGTGTTATAGCTCATAATTCGGTGAGTTAGGAAGGCACTTCATTCAGGTCAGTAGCCTAGGGAGTTTGAAAGGTACCCAAGCCCTTATCCAGAAACCCGACTAAGATTAGAGATAATTGCCCAAGAACCATTTGAAGGTTCATGATATCCGGCTCTGGAAACCTTGTGCAAGAAGGAGTTAACTCTCGAAGGTTTCGGAGTCATGGGAGTTTGAAGCTCTGAGAAACTGAATTTCGTTACCTAAGTTCAGAAAGGATAGCGAGTCCAATTATCGAAAGGGAGTATCCTTTCGTTTGGTAAATGAACGGATGAGATCCGTTTGGAATTATCTCAGTTCTGTCAGGACCAATGGATCTAGAGGAGGAGCGCATGCGTTAACGCCCCGACCCCTTCAGTCTTCGCAAGTAGCGATGGAATCGGGGCCGTAGATCCCAGGATCCATCGGGAGATACCTTGACCGTCGATATTAACCCTTGTGTAGGCGGGAGAGTGGACTTGTCAAAGTCCTGAAATCCCCGAAGAAATCAGAACCATCCATAGGAAGAGACATGTGGAGGGTGATCAATATTTCGCTGACTCGCACATCAGAAGAGTGAACGGGCGGAGTTTTAAGGACTCGTGAAATGCGACGCACCGTGTAAATTAAGCCTATGGTCGCAAATAGTGGTCACATGGAGGAGGATAAGGGAAGAGCTCGCCCGCGCTAGGCCCCTTTAGGAATTCAGGGAATTTTGTCCCTTGAGAAAAAGGCAAAATTTTTATTATGCCCGTCGTGGGTGTGTGACAAAATGGCATCAGAGCATGGTTACAACACTTGGCCTGCTTGGGCTCATGGACGAGTCACTTAAATAACTCTATTTGGGTATTTTCAAAAGAGTGACACCCTACCTTACCTCTTTCGTAAGAGGTTTGATTTAAAAATGTTATTAAGGAAATCAATGAAACTTTCTACTGTGTGTGTACATTAAGAAATTTTTAAAACCGTGTATTGTTCATGAACTAATAGATTGTTATCTAACTATAAGTGTTTTTGGCAACACTTGAACAGTCAGTGAATTGCGGGAAGACCCCAATACTAAAGGATGATGACGTGCCATGAAGTGGGCGATGGCTCCCATAATAAAGACGAGGAACCTGATGAAAGGAGGGCGACGGAAACCCCTCCAGATCTGGCCGAAACTGTAAGAAGCCTCAGGGTCGAGCTACAGAGTTTCAAGGCCGACAATGAGAGACTGATAAAGGAGCAAGAGAAACAAACATAAATTAATGCAGTCTTGCTACAGAGCTTATCCAACATACAGAGGCAACTGCAGCATGAACTCACAACCAATTATGCAGACCGACGACACAAGAAGAAAGGTCAGAGTCCACCTGAGATCTGAAAACATGACTCCATAAGTGAACCCACTGGGAGAAGTACCATGAAGAAGGTCCAACCTGGAGGTAGGGGACACTCATCGGGAGAGTCCTTTGGAAAGGAAGATGACAAATCCGAAGGGTTTTCTAGTAGCAGGGCTAGCGCGCATTCTCAGAAGAAAGGAAGGAAACATAAGCATTCCAAAACTCGTGGTCCTGAAGATTTCAAGAAAGCCAAACCACCCTCTTTTGACGGAGAGATAAAGAAGGGAGAAGAGGTGGAAGCTTGGATGCTTGGTTTAAAGAAGTATTTCAGAGTCCATGACTATTTCAAAAACTTGAAAGCTCGAATAGCCATATTCAACCTGAATGGAAAGTCTTCCATATGGTGGGAAGACCTTACGAATGTGAAAGGAATCCATGAGAAGGACTTTTCATGGAAGCAGTTTGAGAAATACTTCAGGAAGAAGTATCTGTCAAAAAAATACATGGATAGGAAAACTAAGGAATTCTATGAACTCCGGCTGGGGTAGCTCACCATAGAGGAATTTGTCAATAAATTCGTTGAACTACTGAGGTATGTACCCTACATAAAATATGAAAAATAAAAAATGCATCGGTTCATTAGTGGGTTACCTTAGACCTATCGAGATAGGATTGAGTTCGACAAACCAAGGACCTTATAAGAAGCTATCCGGAAGGCGAGGTATTGTTATGAACAGTTTGGCAGCAAGACAAGACCCCACGAGGACTGGAAGAAAAAGAATAGTTCGGGAGTCCAGAAGAAAAGGTTTAACTCCTCAATATTTAAGAACTATGGAAAATATTCTAGGGGGAGCCTTCCAGCTAGAAGTGTATATCAGCCAAATTTCCCCTCTCAAAGTGGAAATAAACCTTTTCAGACAGTCCCAACAAAGACCGATAACCTAAAGAAGGAACCCTTAAAATGTTGGGGTTGTGGAGAAAATCATAGATTGAGGGACTGCCCACACAGACAACAAAACAATAAGGGGGTATACAATATCCAAGAAGCTACCACCATCAATGATGTCGCTAGGAGCATGCCACAAATCTATGCAGCCCTGGACAATAATCAAGCCGACCATCAAGCTTCAGTGGTGGAGATGGAAGGTATGATCGCCAACCATCCAATTTATATTTTAATTGACCCAGGTTCTAATTTGAGTTATGTAGACCCTCAGACTATCGATAAGTGTAAACTGCTACCAAATAGACATGTTAAACCATGGTTGGTACAACTAGCCACTGGGAACAAAAGAAGGGTGGCAGAGGCTATACTAGCCTACCAATTCATCATGGGTGGATTACCCACCCAAGTGACCCTTAACATACTTCCCTTGGGATCTTATGACTTGTTGATTGGTATGGACTGGTTGGTTGCGCATAAAGATAAAATGCACTGTTACCATAAGACTTTAGAATGTGTAAATGAAGATGGGAGAAAGATGACCCTCCAAGTGATTCAGAAGCTTGTCTCAGTGAGACAAATATCGGCGCTTCAAATGAATAAGTATTGCAGAAAAGGGTGTTGCTTGTATGCAATACAGATGTTGGACTCCGTTGAATATGAAAAACCAAACCTAGAGGACCACCCCATATTAAGAGAATACAAGGACGTATTCCCAGAAGAAGTACCAGGTCTACCTCCGAGAATGGATATTGACTTCTCAATAGAACTTACACCGAGAGCGGTACCAACATCTAGAACACCATACAGAATGAGCACGCCAGAGCTCGTTGAGCTCAAGCTACAACTAAAGGAGATGATGGACAAAAGCTACATACGGCCCAGTGTATCTCCGTGGGGAGCGCCCGTCCTGTTTGTGAAAAATAAATATGGCACACTCCGACTGTGCATAGATTATAGACAACTCAATAAGGAAACCATAAATAACAAGTACCCCTTACTAAGAATCGATGACCTGTTTGACCAATTGGGAGGTCCATCCATCTTCTCAAAGATCGACCTAAGATCGGGCTACCATCAAGTCTAGATTAGTGATGAAGATATCCACAAAACAACCTTCAGGACGAGGTATGGTCACTACGAATTTGTGGTGGTGCCATTTGGGTTAACCAATGCCCCCGCCACTTTTATGTGCTTGATGAATAATGTACTCAACAAATTTCTAGAAAAATTTGTATTGGTTTTCATTGATGATATCCTAATCTACTCCAAGAATAGGGAGGAGCATGAAGAACATCTTAGACTCATACTTCAAGTACTAAGGGAGCATCTAAGTTTCGCAAGTGTGATTTCTTTCAGAAGCAAGTCCACTACTTAGGCCATGTCATATCTAAGGAAGGGGTGGCAGTAGATCCTGACAAGATCAGATCCGTTATGGAATGGCCTACCTCGAAAGATGTATCTGATATTATATCCTTCATGGGCTTAGTAGGATACTACAGAAGATTCATAAAAGGGTTTTCCAATATTGGTTGTCCAATCACTGCCCTTTAGAAAAAGGGGATTAAATTCATTTGGACGTCAAAATGCGAAGAAATATTTCAGGAACTAAAATACCTCCTGACCCATGCACCTATACTAAAGATTGCAGACCCGGATGATGATTTCCTTATGTGTACAGATGCTTGCAAGGAAGGACTCGGAGGAGTCCTTATGCAAGAAGGACGTGTAATATGCTATACGTCCCGAAAATTAAATGAGCATGAGATCAATTATGTGACCCATGACCTAGAGTTGGCCGCCATAGTACATGCTTTAAAAATGTGGAGACACTACCTCTTGGGTAGAAGATTTGTGCTTATGACAGATCATTGTGGATTGAAACACCTATTTGATCAACCAAAACTCAATGCCAGGCAAGCGAGGTGGATGGCTCTCCTAAGTGAATTTGATTTTGAAATCAAACATATAAAAGGAAAGGAAAATAGGGTGGTCGATGCCCTTAGCAGAGGTATAAAAACAATTAATCAAGCAGCAGTAAGCACCTGCAAAACGAATGTCAGGGAGAGAATTAAAAAGGCACAAGAGATACATGCATTCTTTAAGACCGTGACTTCACACCTAAGGCAAGATCTTACAAGGCTGAAGTACAAAGGCTACCAAATGATCGAGGAAGGGCTGCTGAATTACAGAAATAGATTGTATATTCCAAACTGTGACGACTTGAAGAGGTTCATAATGGATGAATTGCATAAGATACCATATACTAGTCACCCAGGATATCAAAAAATGATCACAGCCACTAGGAAACAATTCTATTGGCCTGGATTAAAGAAAGACATAGTTAACTATTTAGCTAAGTGCCTAGAATGCCAGCAAGTTAAGGCAGAGCACTGACATCCAGCAGGGTTATTACAGCCCCTACCGATTCCAGAATGGAAATGGGAAACCATCTCCATGGATTTCATCACCGGATTACCAAAGTCGACCAAGCAAAATGATGCCATCATGGTCATGGTGGAAAAACTGAGTAAGTCTGCCCATTTCATCCCTATTAAGTAAACTTGCAAGGCAATAGATATTGCCAACATCTTCATGAAGGAGATATTCAGACTGCATGGCATGCCCAAGGAAATTGTATCTGACAAAGATACCAAATTCACTTCAAACTTTTGGAAATCCCTAATGGCCGGTTTCGAGACTAAATTGTTGTTCAACACATCCTATCACCCTCAAGTTGATGGACAAACAGAAAGAGTAAACCAAATAGTAGAGGACATGCTAAGAATGCACATAATGCATCAACCTAAGAAGTGGGAAGACTACCTTCCATTGGTAGAGTTTGCCTACAACAACGGTTATCAAGAATCCTTAAAGATGAGCCCCTTTGAAGCCCTCTATGGTAGACAATGAAAGATCCCAATCAACTGGAGTAATCTAGTGGACAAAATTACAATCGGACCCGACATGCTGAAAGAAATGGAACAAGAAGTAGTGCAGATAAGGAAAAAATTGAAAATTGCTCAGGACCGACAAAAAAGTTATGCCGACAGAAAGAGAACTCCCTGAGAGTTCAAAGCTGGAGACCATGTCTATCTCAAAGTTAGACCCCGGAAGAGTTCCTTGAGTATGGGAGCCTGTGCCAAGTTGGCACCTCGGTATTGTGGACCCTTTGAAGTCTTAGATAGAGTGGGACCCGTAGCCTATAGGCTAGCACTTCCTCCCACTGTAAAGGCACATAATTTTTTTCATGTTTCATTATTGAAAAAATATGTACATGATTCTAATCATATAATTGACTGGTCTGTGATCCAAGTGGAACCATAGAGAGAATTCCTGCCAAAACCCCAATGCATACTAGACAGGAAGAAAACATCACTCAAGAATCGAACCATTGCACAGGTCAAGGTGCAATGGAAACACTTTGGCCCAGATGAGGCTACGTGGGAAATGGAAGATGCCATGAGGCAGGCATTTCCAATTTTGTTTACTCCTATACATACATATCATATTGGTATATAGAACATCGAGGACGATGATTCCTTCAAAGGGGAGGGAATTGTAACACCCTGTTTCCCCCAGTCTGTAAATATAACTTTATTGGCCAGGAACTGTGGCAAACTCAAAGTGTGAATGTTTAATTTGGTGGACCTTTGTATAAAGGTCGATGAATATAAATCCTGTTATTTTGATGGATAATGGAAACATGTTGCATGATTGCTGAGAGAAGGGATGTGCTAAGAAAGAGAGACCATGATTTCTAATGAAAAGGTGGTGGAGGGAACCCAAAATGGTTGCGATAACGTCCACTGAACCGGTACCATACTGGAGTTAATGTTGCTCAGATCAGAACAACCCTCTGCCCAGAAATGAATTCCCGTCAGGCTGGTAGGTGGGAAGAGTCTCCTCAAGAGTTAATGAGGGATGGGGTAGATTGCCCATCGGATGGCTTCCGAACCTGACCAAAGATGGGGGGATTCGAGCCACATGCAACATTTCCAAGGGCAAGAAGGGAAGCCTGGTGGACAGCGGGGAGAACCTGCGAAGTGTGGAGAGACGAGAGCAGAAACTCTCAGGTCCGATGAAGGATTGAAAGAAAAAAAACAACGAATTCTGATCACAGGGAATAGAGACAAACCCAGAAGGAGAGTAACCTTCGTCCTCATCTATTCCTGTATTGGGAGAAGGAGAGTAACCTTCGTCCCCAACTTTCGTTGAGCTGGAAGTACGAGATTGAGTCTCAAAGCATCGTGGCCTAAGCTCGGGGGTGGCTAGTGATAAATCCATTGGGAGTGACTGAGCCTATGGTTGGGTGGAAACGAACACCCCTCTCAGTAGTCGCATCATGCCTAGTGGTTCTGATAAGTCTTTTATGCTTTTTATTTTGAATTGAATATCATGGATACATGCTCATGTTTATACGCCCATAAATGGTTTCTTTATGCTATGATTTCCTGGGAATTTAGATTTGAAATAATGAATGCATTTGTATACTCATGTGCCACAATTGTTTTCTGTATAAAATGAGTAAGTCCGGAGCATGATTCCGCTCCACTGAGAATTGTCCCATCTGCCTTATTCTTTTGGTGTTCTGGTTAACTCCTCGAATGCACCTCCCCCAGGGAAATGCGTCTTGTCTCAGAGTCGGAGTAAGCTCCTTGGTATGGCTACTGCTACGGTAAACCCATGAGAATACCCTACCCCGAGGTTATAGCTCATAATTCATTGAGTTAGGAAGGCACTTCATTCAGGTCAGTAGCCTAGGGACTTTGAAAGGTACCCAAGCCCTTATCCAGAAACCCTACTAAGATTAGGGATAATTTCCCAAGAACCATCTGAAGGTTCATGAGATCCGGGTCTGGAAACCCTGTGCAAGAAGGAGTTAGCTCTCAAAGGTTTCGGAGTCGTGGGAGTTTGAAGCTTTGAGAAACTGAATTTAGTTACCTAAGTTCAGAAAGGATAGAGAGTCCAATTATCGAAAGGGAGTATCCTTTCGTTTGGTAAAAGAACAGACGAGATCCTTTCAGAATTATCTCAAGTCTGTTAGGACCAATGGATCTAGAGGAGGAGCACAGGCGTTAACACCCCGACCCCTTCAGTCTTCACAAGTAGCGATGGAATCGGGACCGTAGATCCCAGGATCCATCGGGGGCTACCTTGACCATCGATCTTAACCCTTGTGTAGGCGGGAGATTGGACTCGTCAAAGTCCTGAAAGCCCCGAAGAAATCGGAACTGTCCATCGGAAGGGACACGTGGAGGGCGATCAACATTTCGCTAACTCGCACATCAGAAGAGTCAACGGGCAGATTTTTAAGGACTCGTGAAACACGATGTGCCATGTAAATTAAGCCTATGGTCATGGATAGTGGTCACATGGAGGAGGATAAGGGAAGAGCTCGCCTGCGCTATGCCCCTGTAGGAATTCGGGGAATTATGTCCCTTGAGAAAAAGGCGAAATTTTTATTATGCCCGTCGTGGGTGTGTGACAGATATCGATCGTCACGGTAGGAGAGATACTCGCCATGTTTCCTTCGGCATAAATGTCATGTGTATCAAGTGGAACTACGACGTGATTGACTATCTCGCTCAAGGTAGATCTAAAATCATCTTGTTTGATTTTGGCAAGATCTGGGAGAAAATAAAAATGATGATACATATCATCCCATGGCCTACCAGAACCATTCATGGCCTCTATGATAGCTTCATCAGAAGGTAAAGTATCATCGAGGCGATCACATGAAAAAGACGATGAAGTGGCCCAGACGGGCTCTAGAACAGGATCCTCCTCGTTCGTCTGCGAGGTAACAGGATCCAGATCGATGGAAGAGTCAACAACAACTTGATACGCTATCTCTGTTGCCGATAGTGGCATGACCATTCCAGTATGTGACTAACCTTCACAAGATGCAGTCGAGGAAGGTAGGGTCCAAGGATCGTTGAAATACGAAGAGAGGAAAGGAACGAACCTCTTTGACAAAGCAGACCTACTGGACATGGCGTATATATGATGAACCAATGCCATGAAGTCGAAGGTACCCATAAGGGATGAATACATTCCGACACCGATATTATCAGTTGTCGGCTGATAATTGTGGATCACAGGGATCGATGGTCCAACAGATGCATTGGGGCTACCGTACGCAAAGGACAATTGTTCGATCGTCACAATATTCCCATCGTGAGGAAAGCAAAGAGTGCGGAAGACGGACGATACGATTGCAGTCATAGCATAAGTCCAATTGTGTGCTAGTAACAAGTTATAGTTGAGGGGCGCATCAACCACCTCGACATCCACCTCTACCATCTTCCCACCTAACTGGACCGGGAAGGCAGGAAGAATACCGTGAGGGCGGAAGGAACGAACGTCAAAATAAATCAACATGGTCGAAGATTGAGAAAGGGTCGGAGAGCCGAGGGATTTGCAGCAAACCAGGGACATCACACATGTTATAGTGCCTTCATCAACAACAATACGTTTGATGGTATACTTTGAGTAACCCACGTGGATTTGGAATGCCACATGGTAAGGCAAGAAAGGCTTCACATCTGTGACGTCAAACTTGATAACTTTAGAGCCACAAGGATCTAGAGCTCCTAACGCAGATATCAAGGAATTCCTTTGTGAAGGACACATCTGGAGTACCTCCAGAGTCTACATCGCACAAGGGGTTTGACCCAGATCCTCAACAATAGAGTAATTTTGGGCGGCTCTAGAATTAGGATTGTGGGTAGAGCGCTTGAGTAATCCTTTTGAAATACGAGGCGGGGACTCTGGTTTTTCGATCTGTAAGGGTGTCTTCGGAGGAGGGGGAGACTCTATACCAAGTACAATCTGTGGAGAACTATAATCGCGAGATTGAGTAGCTACATTAACCTTAGATTTAACCATATTGATCTATAGATGGTCACCGTCTTGCATCGGTGGGTTTTGACTCCCACTCGCCACATTTCTGGCATTCGAGGAGCTCGAGGCCATGTGTTGATTATGTGGAAAATGATTAGTCAACACAGCGGGCGGTAGAGATAAAAGTCTCGCAGCTTCCATAAGTTTGGGGCATAAATGGGTAAGGTGGTCATCTCTACAAAGCTTGCAGGGAAACTTCACCTTCCACCTTTCTTTCTTGCCCCCACCAACATTATTATTCGACTTCTCATTATTATCGTTGTCCTTGGGTTTATTATTATTCTTCTCACCCTTGCGATTGTTACCACGTACTTTCTTTTTATCCCCTCCTATTTGTTGGTCACCATTTACGTCAGTGGATGACAGCGCAAAATGTACATCCATCGACTGAGTAGGAGTGGAAGACACAGATGAAGCCGACCCTCCTATAGATTGGTTTAGAGACAAATCTTTCAATTGGCTTGTCACCAAGTCTGCAGATTTTACATTGGCGAAGCCTACAATTCCATCGACATGAGGCCTGCGTTTTTGTCTAGGGTCATAGTTTTACCTCGGTGTGTCTGGAAGAATTTCATATAACATTCCAGACTGAGCATGTATAAGATCTAACTGTTGGGCTTTATAAATTGTTTCTTCCTCAGATGTAACCTCGAATGTAGAAACATCCTTCGAAATATAAGGTTGTAGAGACTTAAGGAACTGCTCTAACAGGAATTCTGGGGGTATGTAGGCCGTGATCAACCTCTTCTGTCTACGCCACTCTTGGATGTGATTCGAGATATGGGTGGCTTTTTCCTGACGGAAGGCCGACATAATCTCTATGCCAACATCCTAACGAACTGGCAATTGAAAGTGGTTAAGGAAGACTAAAACCATATAATTAAAAGTTTTGTACGTTCCCCCTGGTAGCTCTATATACCATTTCA
Organism: Picea engelmannii; assembly: GCA_009831015.1. NCBI lineage: Eukaryota > Viridiplantae > Streptophyta > Pinopsida > Pinales > Pinaceae > Picea > Picea engelmannii. The sequence continues at coordinate 163,689 of ML799261.1, forward strand.
CGGCGACCCCCGTGAGGGTGCATTGAAACAATCTTAAACGAATAGAATCATTGTTAAGGGAGTTCAAAGAGCACCAAAGGTGAAAGGTAACGATGTGATCACAAGGATCCTCACCAGTCTTGCCTTTGAATTTTGGAATATCCGAGGGAATGGGGGGCCATGTCGGATCATGACGCACAGGGTCATTCATCAATCTAGACAAGTTTGGCAGATTGAACGTGGCCATGAAAGGGAGACGGGGTTGCAGCATCTAGCCCCAAGCTCCCTGGAAATATTGTTGTTGGGGAATTGCAACCCATCTAGGGTTCTGGTATGCACCTTGGCCCTGTCCGAGATTGTAAGACCCTCCTCTGAACTGATTCATGAGGGGTTGGTTGGGCACCATTCCAGTAGGAATGTTATGATGACGGTTGTAAAAAATTCCCCCAGCTGGAGTGGCTCCAGGTTGGGGGTTGCCCAAGGTATGAAAATGACCTCTTCTGGGTGTGAATCCAAAGGATAAAGGTGAATTCATCATGCCAAACACATTGGTCAGAATCGGTACAAAGGAGGTATATGTAAAGGAAAGACCGTAAGTAGTAGCTTGTCTGCCAGGTTGGTTACTCCATCCAGGAGCATTAGGACCAGGATTATATCCGGGGTGAAAAGGAGGAAGGCCTCCAACTGTAGGAGTCGTTTGTGGGATATGAGCACCACCAAACGAAAATGGAGTATGTGGAGGAGCCACGCCCCCAAGTCCAATACTAGTATTCAGAGTAGATGTTGGGATGGAGGATGAAAACTGTGATGTGAAATTTGGCATACCATAAGAAAAAGGGCTAGAGGCCGTATGGAGGGACTGAATATTGTGGCCCAACGAGTGACAGAGGGACCCAAAAGGGTTCGTGTCTATAGGTTTACTATTCATTATAGGAAGGACTGGAGTGATGATAGGAACCTCTGACACTACAACCATTGTGGTCGAAGGTGTCGAAGGAGTATCGTTAACTATAGTGGGTATGGGAGTTGAAGGAATCCCAGTATATTTCTGAATCGATTCAGTACTCATCCTTGTATGATCACAAGTTTGGTAAGTGGAGGTGTGTATACCATGTTTGATAACTTTACGCCTTTTAGAAGGCAAAGACTCAAGATGTGGTGGTAATCGTAACAAGCGGCGAGACCTACGGGGAAGCTGGTCTGGCTCCACGATGACTCAAGACTCGAGATATATAAAAAAAAAACAAATCCCAAGGCCAACTAGTAATCAAAAATAAACAAAAGGCCAATATGCACACAACAAGGATAAAGTGGTTGAAAGGGGCTTCCCTCCCTAAAGTAGGTATGCCTCACCCAAGAGGGGCCTGAGACTCCCTGCAAAAGATCGGAGGTATCATTATTAGTTATAAGGGCCCTCATGTGCTTAACAACCAGTCGGTGAGATTCCCCCAGAGAGGTAATCCTCCATAAAGGTTGTGTGTTGTCTGACCCTTATCTGACCCAGGGTACTTGCATAATAACCCATGCAAGTAACCTATGTGGTACCTATGTCAAGCAACTAAGAAACCACGGTATAACTGATGCGCAGGTGAACAATCGTAAGTTAGGTCTACCGTATAGGCAAGGTAACAAAGTTCAAAACCGTGAAAGCACCTCCTCTCACAGAGGTAAAGGTACTAGCAATATCCCCATATACAAATAGATCCCCAGAAATATATCTGACGCTAAGAAGGTATTGGGGGGATATCCCCTCAACCAACCTCATGCAACCTCGTGCTTAACTCAGATGTAAATAGAGCCTCCTGACGTCACCAATTATACAATGGATTTCACCACTCCCTTAGTCAGACACATATGTTGATTTAATATCCTTGGAGAAGTTTACTCACAAAATCCTATTCCAAGGCTCTAAATCTTAAGCTAGTTTGTGCACCCTAGAAAATAAAATCGCTTCTAATCAATTTTAAATTAGAGTTTCTTTTAGTGGCCTTGCTTACTCGAAAAAGGTGTAGTCCTGAAACTAATGATGTTAGTAAAATAAATGAATAGCGAAACCCATCACCACCTTGCAACGCAAAGGGGTCAGGTATGAATGGACAGAAGAATGTGATAGCGCATTCATAGAGCTTAAGAGGTTACTAACTAGTGCGCCGATTCTACGAGTGCCAGATATGGAAAAGGACTTCATGCTCTGCACGGATGCCTCGACACAAGGGTTGGGGGCCGTGCTAATGCAGGATGGAGGCGTGATAGCTTATGCGTCAAGAAAGTTGAAGAAGCACGAAGACTTATACGCGACTCATGATTTAGAGTTGGCAGTTGTAATGCTAGCTCTGAAACTTTGGAGGCACTATCTTGTGGGGCGAAACTTTGAACTTAAAACGGACCATCAAAGCTTAAAACACCTCTTCACTCAAAGAGATCTGAATGCCAGGCAAAGGCGGTGGAGTGAGTTTATGAGTGAGTATGATTTTGGTATTTCGTACATAAAGGGAAAGGAAAATGTGGTCGCAGATGCCTTGAGTAGGAGACCACGTATCTTCTCTTTGGTGACCTTAAAGGTCAGTCTGAGGGAACATGTGTTGACGCAACTACTAGGAGACAGTTAGTATTTAAAGATTACTTCAAACCTCCGGAGCGGGAGGCAGTTAGACCCAAAGTATGAAGGATATAATCTAGAAACAGACGGATTGTTAAGATATCAAGGAAGGATGTACATCCCTGAGAATGGGGATATTCGAAGCATCATACTGAAGGAAGCACATAGAGCACTTTATTG
>ML799261.1:225605-245042 GCA_009831015.1 Picea engelmannii
ATGTCTTTCTCTTGATTTGGCTTCCTCCTTGAACCAAACTTTCTTTTGTTCCTGAAGTTCTTGAATCTTGTTGTGAAGGCTTGATCATCGTACTTCTTTTGGGGTTTCTCTTTTGCATTGATCCTTGATTCTTCTTGAGCACAACAAGTCCAAAGTTCTTGTCGAGTACTCCTTCCTTGTGTTCATGCTTGCGGCAAATGCATCCCATGTCTTGGGAAGACCATTGAGTACTATGTTCACCAATTCCTTCTCTGAAGTGATCTCTTCAATAGATTGTAGTTGATCTCTTAACTGAGAGATTCTTACAAAGTATGATGCTATGATGTCATCATCATTCATCTTCATGTCACGGAGCTCATTCTTCAGACTCATAACTTGTCCAATGTTTCTGACTGAGAAGAGATTTGTTAGGGAAATGTACATCTTCTTCGATGAGTCAAGATAGGAGATGTAGGGTATCAAGTGGTCTTTTATGGAATCCACTATGATACTCATGGCATTGATGTCAACATCTTTGAACTTCTCCATAACTGCAATGTTCTGCGGTTCCTTCTCTTCTCCTTCTTCAAACTCTGGCTTCACGATCTTTCCTTTCATGATATCCAGTACTTTATTCTTGGCAAGGATGAGGTCAATCCTTGTCTTCCACGCTCTGAAGTTAGAGGCTCCATCTAACTTGTTTTCAGACTTCATAGAGTTAGTCATGGCTGCTTGACTTGGTCAAACCCCAGATTTGACCAGAAATTCAAACTTCACGTCTTGGCTTGCTGAGAGTATCAGGAGATGCGCTAGGCTAGGGTGCACTGATCTGTCCGGAGATTAGGTCAATTTCTTCACTTAAGGTGCTTCAAGAAGAGGTTTAGGGTTTATGCAACTACTCCTGCTAGTAACCCTAGCGGCAGTGTCTTGGGAGCTGCTTCTACTAGTAACCCTAGCGGCAGTTCCTCAACGAGCTTAATATCCTAGCGGTTATGTTTCCTTCCAACGTTTAAACTGAATGAAGGAGGTGTGGGCCCATAACCTGTTAGAATATAGAAGATTGTGTGCTCGTTTTACCATTGACGATACCATTGTCACCCAACCATAGGCCGAAGCCACCCTCCGAGCACCTTAACCTTGATGAGAATTACTCCGAAAGAAAACCCTAGGCTAGATAGTCAAACAAGGTGTAGTGCATCTTCCTCCAACGATAGCGCACCAACAATAGCTGATCAGATAGTCCAAACCCTAGCCAAGAGATAGTCCAAGCCAACACTGAAACTGCTAGTTGCAGCAGCTGCACCTGCAGCTCTCCTCCACACGTGCGCACCAACCTGGGAACTGCAGTGCGCACCACTTGATGTCTGCAATTCAGAGATGTGTCAAATGAGAACTGGCACCCTATATTTATACTGGTTCTGCCAGATTTGTTGGGGCCGACTTCTCCTTCTGGATAGTGTTTGTTCAGTTTATTATTATTATTTCTGGCCGACTTCTTCTCTTGGAGGCTAATAACCTAATATAAATTATCTTCTTGAGCCGACAAGACTTTTAGGGTTATTAGCCAACTCATTAGGTTTTTCTCTTGCTTTCCAGAGTCTTCTATTCTCGTCAAGTTCACACATGGAGGTAAATACCTCCCGCAACTACCATAATATTAACATGCAGGTCACTAGAGGATTGAAGGTCACTAGAGGATTGGAGTGGTTTTAGAGTGGAAGACTCACTCATTTCAATCAACCAAAAATTCTATTGTTTTCCCCCTTTGTATCCACCATTCTCTTTTCTTTCATAGGCACTTATTTGCTCTATAATGGTCATTTAAACTCATTTATATTTTCAGATTTCTCTACATAAATCTATGCTTCATTGAGCCAACAAGAGTTAACAAGTCTTTGGTTGTTGTCGCATTTTCTAGCAAGAAATACCTTGCTAATTTTTATGCAGATTTTCAACTACAAGGAGGAAGTGCTACTTATTTTGAGCCCCCCGAGGCCTTCAAAAGACATTCTAAAGTTGGGATATCAAATCCCCCTTCATCTTCTTCTTTTAGATCATTGTAAGCCACCCGAGAGTGTCTCTTGGGCGTGCCTTCTCTCAAATTTATATCAAAAATCTGATATTGTAATAAGTTAGAAAATGTTGTCCACACCTTGCAAAGAGAGTGGCCTAAGTCATCCTTGCAAAATCATGAAGGCTAGAATTAGATTTACTTTCTTGCATTTCCTTTTACACCCACCTTGGCCAAAACGGTAGGCTATGTCCTCCACTTGTGCCATTGTTGTGGGGTTGCTCATTTATTTCCAGGTCTTTTAGTTTTCTTTCATTATACCCAACTTTTTCTTTCATTATACCCAACTTGGCCAAAACGGTAGGCTAGTCCTCCACTTGTGCCATTGTTGAGGTTGTTTTTTATTTCAAGTAATTCTAGTTCTTTCAATTATACCCACCTTGGCCTAAACAGTAGGCTAGTCCTCCACTTGTGCCATTGTTGTGGGGTTGCAATTTAATTTTCTAAGCAAACTACAAAGCATTTCAAATTATTTACTTTTGCCCCACCTTCCAAAGAGATTGACCTAAGCCATCCTTGCAATAACGGAAGGCTTGTACACTTTTCAATTATTGCTAAAGTAATGATATTTGTGCTCCATCTTTATTGCCTCAATCGACCTCCTATGGCTGCACTCATCACTATGCTCCATTCCTGTGGACATGAGGCATCTGAGTGGCCTCGTATTCTCTCCCCTTGCCACTTCGTGGATCTTGGGTGACAAGAAAAGGAAAAGGTTGGGAGTTTAGTAAGTAGGCATGTTGTCGTCCTTATACACACTTGCAAACATGAGCTAAGTCCGGCTCACTTAGTGTGTCCTTGTAGGCACAATGCCTAGGTTCACAGCCCGCTGTCACTTTGACCGGAACCTTTTCCTTCTAGGCTAACTCCTAGGGAAGCCAAGGGGGGTGGTCCCTAGTTTCTAGTTAAGTTTTAAAGTTAAGTTCTAGGAGTTGATTTTAGTTTCTTAAGGTTAAAGGGGACCTAATCTAGGATGCTAAGGCAGCAATGCAAGGTGCAAAAGTTAGCATGTCAAGTAGCCCTTTCCCTAAGTCAACTAAGACTAGTGTCTAAGGTTGGGCAAGGGGTCAACTATATTTTAGGGTGTTTCGTTACAAATATGATTACAAGTTATACAAAAAGAATAGTTGAATCAAAAAATTAAGTACAAGATTTACAATTAAAGAATACTAGAATACAACAAACAAGCTAACCACTTCAAATATTTGTGTGCAGGTTACAATAAAATCATATTACATCTATGAGATCATCATCAATACATCATCAATACATCAACAAAGAAGATTTATGAGTTTTAAGCACACGTATTATGAAGATGAGAAAGACCCACTCTTAGTTATTAAACCCCTAAGTATTTTGAGATTTAAGCCCAAGGTTGAATTATTAAGCTTCCTTAAGATAGTCAAGTTTTAGTTACTTTTATTAAGATTTCACCAAAGCCTCCTCCCCCTATTGCCAAATGACTACTAGATGCTCAATAAGTGTTGCCACCCTAGCTTTGCAGGTCGGCGCGAAAGATTGAGTTCTTACAGAAAGGACACTCTGCGCCACGAGACCGTCCCCAGCGTAATCACCTTTCGTTGCCCCTCAATCCCTAGTTTAGATGGTGAAGATGGTGGTCTAAGGTACCCTAAATAGTATATTAAGTTATTATATGAATTAGGTAGACTTTTAGGAGTGTTTTATAATGTTTTAAGAGTTTTATGACACTTTTAAAAGGTGATTTAGTGACTTGGCCGAAACTCACTTCAACTTAGAATGTGTTGCTTAAGATTGCCAATGAAAGGGCATTAACACATATATGCTATGTGAGAGAAAATCACTTAGTTGCACATATAGATAGCTTGCAAAATAAAGGAAGAAATAGCAAGGGCAAGAACAACTTGACAACCAAGAAATGAAGGAAAATCACACTTATCTTATGTTTAAGAGCATTTAGATATGAGCATTAAGTGTGAGAAAGAAAAAGATTTAAGTGTTTGCCTACACTATCAACTTATCAAAGAGATTACTTCAAGCATGTGGCAAATGGCCTTAGAGATCAAGCATGAAAGAAAAGCACCATCTACTTATTGAAGCAACTAAACATTAAGGATTTAAAGATCTAAGCATGTAAAATAAAGATAAAGTCTTGAAGTAAACTAAGCATGCATGAGATCTAGTTAAGTTGACTATGATGCCCAATAGGCTTAAGCTAGATATTTATTAAGTGTTAGATCTAGATCTAGAATATTAGGGCATTAATCACTTAGATCATCAACCACATATTGAAAACTCTAACCTTACCTTTTGGGGTATTCCTCTCCCAATAGGTAGGCAATTATTTAGCTTGCTTAGATTAGAAGAATATTTAGAAAAGAGAGAGAGGCAAGCAAACAAGAAAAGCAAGCAAGCAAGAGGCAAGCAAAGGGAGGAATCAAACAAGCAAACAAAAGGCAAACTCTACCCCACGTCTTGGGTTAAGAAGATGCCCACTTCACCTTCTAAACCCCACGTCCTAGCTCAAAAAGGCTCAAAAAATGTAATGAAAACAAGATCTAGACTAGATCTAAGCTACCCAAGAGGATCAGACATGGGAGAAGGCCGTACCACTCCTTCTCCCACAACTATGAGCCACTAACAAGCAACCAAAAGAAGAAATCATGCACAAGAAAGACTAGAAATTGACAAGGAGGGTTGAGAAATAGCTACCCATCCCCTTGGAGGGTTTTTTAGTGTTGTGTGGATATCCTTGAGTAGCCAATCCTCTCTCAACCAGATTTGAACCTGCAAAAACCAGCAAGGTTTCCCTTGCTAGGAGTGCTACACACAACAATACAAATGGGGGAAAAAATTTGCTTTTTAGGGCAAAAATTTTCCTTGAAAAATTTTTGGAAAAATTTATATTATGATGACCATACAACTATATTATGCTAGCTAAAATGTGGATTGCAAAGAAATATAAGGAGAAAGAGAAATAGAAGAAGATTGTTTGGAGTGTATGAAAATCTCAAAGGGGTACTCTTCCAAGAGGCACCCTAATGAAATCCTTGAAGTTCAACGTGCAAAACTTAACACAATAGCATGTATACAATGGATAATATGGAGGGTTAAACTAATAAAGTGAAATACTTGCACCCTATCTAGCTAGCCACATATATAGATCTACAAGACTACTCTTTGCAGGATCTACTCAAATAAAATACTTTACCTAAGATCCATTCATGCAACCATCATATCAAATTGAAACAAATTTACCTCATGTGTTGTAAGAACCAAAATACTTATAGCTCTTCCCAAAATCCTCCAAAGCTTCTTTTATTATTGCATCAAGAAATGGGATCTTGGAGAAATACTTGCTCCAAAACCCTAAGAGAAGAAAAATGAAAATGGATGGAATAGAGAGAGAGAGAGAGAGAGAGAGAGAGAGAGGAAAATCAAGTAGCATAACACTAGCTCAAAATATGGTAAGTAAAGAGTGAGGGGAGGGTTCCTTTTATACTTGGAGAGGCAAACTCACCCCTCTTGGATCAATGCCAAGTGTCCAACACCAAGCAAAAGAGGATATCCCTAGGGTAGGGCGCACCATCTAGGGTTTGAATCCTAGATCTAGGGTGTAGAAAAGGTGTGGGAGGTGTTGGGATTACACAAAAGCAAGTGGGAGGCTATGGGATTCGTGCTAGGGGAGTGGAAGGATTTTAAATAATTTTTAAAAATTATTTCTAGAATTTTCCAAGTGGAAGGGGGCGTAACTCCTCTTGGAGGGCACAACTTCTTGGGATGAGGAAAGGATGGGAGTATTGGGATGAGGTAACGGTGTGGGGATCACCTTTGAGGGTAACATGGGAGGTAAAGGAGAGGAAAGCACATGAGAGGGGCCCTCACTCAAGTCACAACAACAATTTATCAAAGAAAAATGTCAATCCCCCTAGGGGGGCGTAATTTTTGAGTGTGGTGAGGGGGTAAGTGTGTTTAAAGGGTTGAAACAAGGTTGGGTGGTTAGGTTATGCTTAAGTAGTCTCTCTCTAACCTCTAACAATCATTAAACATCATTTTAACTCATTATTACAATTTTACAATTTTGCCATGTTTGGACTTTAGCAATTAAAATTGTTGTTTTAGACTGATTGACACTCTGGGTGGACAAACCCATGGCTAAAGTTGTTTGACTAAGCTGAAACTTGGTCCATGGATGTGGGGGGTGTTATTCCATTTCTTTTGAGCACAAATACCCCTATCAAAAGTCCAAGGACCTAGTTTTTACAATTTTTGCTCAAAAATAATTAAACCTCCAAACTTAGGGAAATTTAATTAAAAATTAATTAATTAAAAAAAACTAACTTAGACTCGATGGAATTCCACGAAACTTTCTAAGATGTCTTGCATGGTCATTTACAATGATTCCCTATAATAGTTATCAAAAGATAAGCCCACTAGAATGGCGTTCACCACTTTGGAGGAATTATTGCAAGTGTGAGGGAAAAACTCAAGGGAAATCAATAAGGCTGAAAAGCCCAATTGATAACCTGAGGATAAAAAACATTCGGTGAAAGGAACTCTCCCAGTGAACCGATCCCAAGGTAACTAACCTAGACATGACTCATGCAGACCTATTACATTATTGACCCACGCAGGGGTGTGGAAATTCCAGTTACAAAAAGAAGTGTTGGGGCCAAACATGCCTTGTAGAACCAAAAGTCTTCAACAAATTTGCATCTGATGATGCATCTCTTCATGGAACACGGAGTTGACCACCTATGTTGGAGAGGCGGTCAACAAGGCATCCAATCGTTATTGTTTTTTCCACCAAAAAGGAGGCTTGAGGAAGATACTTGGGGTGCTAGGTCAGGGATGATCTCACGACACAAGGTGTCCCACTTGTTGAGTACACAAGTTCTTTGGATTTTACCTGTGGAGCTAGGGTAAGGCCTTGTTTTCCTTGCTTATTGAGCACTCAACACTTCCTTTTGGTTGAAAGGATAACGATTTGGGGAAGTCACATAGTCTAGGCTTGTATCTATCACACGTTAATCCCCCTAATCAAAGAGAGACTTAAAAATTATTAAAAATAACCTACACACTACTTTCACAACATCGCACTTCAAGTTCTCAAAGCTATTTCAATTTCCTCAAGTTGTGCAAATTCACATTTCAAGCAACTTACTTTTCATGTGATTCTAATTTCCAAGCAATTTAATGTTTTGAGTCACTTTCTCTCATTGTGGATGTTTACATATACTAAAGCACCTCTATTTTTATAAGCATTCTTTATTCATTTAGAGATATTTATAAAAAAACTAGTATTCTTTTCACTATCTAACCCATTGTGTAGATATTTCACTATCTAATTGATGGTTGTATAATCATTTACTTGTTCATTCATTGTATATCTATATATCTCATGTTGTATTTCAATTTGTAGATAGTATTCATATTTGATTAATTTCTTTTATTTATTGTAAATATCTTGTAGCAACATTTATTTTTGTATAATTGTAATTTGTTGTGTAATTCTTATTGACTCCTTGCCCAACCTCTAGGCACTAGTCTTAGTTGACCTTAATGAAAGGGTTGATTTTCATTAAAGGTGTGCATTGCATTTGTTGTCTCTCATATAGGCTAGCTCCCCTTTACCTTTAACAAGCCAAAATTAACTCCTAGAATTCATTTAATAATTCCCATAGTAACTAGGGTCTACCCACCTTGGCTTCCCTAGGAGTAAGCCTAGATGGAAGAAGTTCAAGTCGAGGTGACAGTGGGCTTGAACTTAGGCATCGTGCTTCTAAGGACACACCAAGTGGGTTGGAAACTTCTGCACATTAGTAGGTGTGTATAAAGACGACAACAGGGCCTCGAGCCCAAACTATTAAAAATAGAAAGTTCCTGCATGTCGCCCAAAAAAGTGCTATCGGGCCTAGAATCATGTAAGGACCGTCCATGTATGCTCAACAATGCTCCAAACTGCCAAGAGACCCACTCAAACCATGGCTCCTAAATAGTAGCAACACCTACTGTATGTAGACATCTCTCTCAAAATGCATGGAAACCTAGTCAATTCTAACTCTGAACCAAACAACAATGTACCAACCATATACTTGTCTCTCGTGAGAACCAACCTTTGCTAACCATAAGTGTTAAACTTTGGGTGAAACTCAGAATGCTAGCCAAAGGAATGCATGTTGGCTTTTAACCCTCGAGATTTTCAAGGGTGAAAATCTAGGGGTTAACAAGGCTCTCACTTATTCTTGCATAATTTGAAAATCTGTGATTAAGATTGAGGTTGTTAAACCCTATTGCATGTTATTCTTGGTTGCAATTTCATGGTTTTGATGGTGCATCTTGTATAAGGGCTCTCACTTATTCTTGCATAATTTGAAAATTTGTGAATAAGGTTGAGGTTGTTAAACCCTATTGCATGTTATTCTTGGTTGTAATTTCATGGTTTTGATGGTGCATCTTGTATAAGGGCTTGAACTTAGGCATCGTGCCTCTAAGGACATACCAAGTGGGTTGGAGACTTCTCCACGTTATGTGTATAAAGACGGCAACAGGGCCTGGAGCCCAAACTGTTAAAAATAGAAAGTTCCTGCATGTCGCCCAGAAAAGTGCTATCGGGCCTAGAATCATCTAAGGACCGTCCATGTATGCTCAACAATGCTCCAAACTGCCAAGAGACCCACTCAAACCGTGGCTCCTAAACAGTAGCAACACCTACTGTATGTAGACATCTCTCTCAAAATGCATGGAAACCTAGTCAACTCTAACTCTGAACCAAACAACAATGTATCGATCATATACTTGTCTCTCGTGAGAACCAACCTTTGCTAACCATATATGCTAAACTTTGGGTGAAACTTAGAATGCCAGTCAAAGGAATGCATGTTGGCTTTTAACCCTCAAGATTTTCAAGGGTGAAAATCTAGGGGTTAACAGGGCTCTCACTTATTCTTGCATAATTTGAAAATTTGTGATTAAGATTGAGGTTGTTAAACCCTATTGCATGTTATTCTTGGTTGCAATTTCATGGTTTTGATGGTGCATCTTGTATAAGGGCTCTCACTTATTCTTGCATAATTTGAAAATCTGTGAATAAGGTTGAGGTTGTTAAACCCAATTGCATGTTATTCTTGGTTGTAATTTCATGGTTTTGATGGTGCATCTTGTATAAGGGCTCTCACTTATTCTTGCATAATTTGAAAATCTGTTTTGGACTAATTATGGCACATCAGTGAATGGATAGAGACTTGCAGACCACTCTTTTCACCAACATAGATCCTCTGTGGAAATAAATAATGTAATTACCTCTGCATTCACCAATAGGCTGGGTTCATGCCTTTTCACTTTATGTTTGTTAACTAGAATGAATGGCTTTGTGCAAATCTCGTTGCAAGGGTTGGTTCACTGCATTCAAACAGCTATACAAACACACCCAACCATAAAACAAGCAACAAATCAGGTGAATGGCACTCTGTTCTCAGCTGATTATCATAGCCTACAATCTGACTGTGCATACACAACACTCCTAAACCAGCTTTCTGTCCTTTGAAAATACAAGCAGCAAAAGGATCGCTCTGTTAGGCCAGATGTAGCACGCAGTCTGCAGTGCAGATGTCAAACCCAGTACCGAGTAAACAACATAAAACGATATACTCTGTTGTTTTGAATGAATGTCTAGTCACAGCACTTTAGCTCTGCTCTGTTTCTCTTTCCCACATTTGGTGTCAATGCAGTTTCTGTGGTATGCCATCACATAATAAATCAGCAAAGGGAAATGTGGACTGTAATTCGGGGAATAGAATGCCCATTACTTAAACCCAACGATCACAACAATGATAGGCTGTGGGGGGGGAGGGGGTTCGCTTGGGCATTCACCACATCCACCAGCAATTTCATAAATGGGAAAGAAATCATAGGTAAAGGGTATGCCTGGCCAGGGCTTTGTCAATACCCATCCACTGAATGCTACAGGGACAGTCCAATCACATAGGCCCAGAGCATATGGCTGTAGGTGAGATTACGAAAAACAAATTCTGATTTAATAACTTAGACCAACAAAAAAGATCAGAGCAAAGTAAAACACATAAGAGATTGTATGGCTGTAACGTGTGGTTTGCACATTATTTAATAGAGAAAAGGAATACCTGTGATCTCATCGATCTAGTAATTAACCAAGGAACCCAAACAGCGATCCTATACAGTCATGATACTGCTGTAACTATGTTTGCAACGCACACACAACATTCAAACCACAGTTTCTTGACAGAATAAGGTATTACAATGCCAATCTAGACTATTCTAAAATGAACAATAGTTCATTTACTGAGAAATATCCAACATAAGGACAATAAATCGAAATCCATATAGGACAAATAATATAAATAATAAATGAATATGAGATAGATTATCATTGATATAATGACATGTGATGGTGTACTTATATGCAGTGACTAGTCACGGATGTTGATGGGTCATGTCCCTTGGTTAAGTCACGTCCTTTAGATAGAATGTGTAACATCAGTTTCTATAATTAATATTATTATTATTATTTATTTGATGTTTATTTATATATTTAAGTTCATTACATTGCCTATCCCTCCAGGTATGTTTTCCCCCCAAGCGTTTTTATGGAAAGGATTTATGTCTTTGTTCTGACTTGTAATGTCTTCTCATAATTCTCTGTTTTTGAAGCTGATATGGTTGACAATATGAGATGATATGAGTTACAAAGCATAAAGCAGAATTGCCATATTGTGAAAGGGTTAAACCACCTGATTGAATTTTCTGCAAAACTGTGTCGTGATAACTTCTGTGATTTGGAAAATGATCAGATTCCACAACTGTGCTTCTCTTCAATATAAGAGGATCTTCACTTAGTTTCTCGTGTTGATTTAGTTTCTCATGTTGATTTCATAGCTAGTTAGTTCATTGAATTATATGAGTTACAAAGCATAAAGCAGAACTGCCATATTGTGAAATGGTTAAACCACCTGATTGAATTTTCTGCAAAATTGTGTCATGATAACTTCTGTGATTTGGAAAATGATCAGATTCCACAACTGTGCTTCTCTTCAATATAAGAGGATCTTCACTTAGTTTCTCGTGTTGATTTAGTTTCTCATGTTGATTTCATAGCTAGTTAGTTCATTGAATTATATGGCGACTTTTATACTTAGGGTGTGTTATAGCGCAAGTTGTAGGTTGGGCAAAGCCCGACCCAACCACAAAGCAAGTGCTACAACTTGGGAATCCTACACCCAATGTCACCTCGATGTAGTCCCGCACTTCAAGAGTGGTTGGGTCACTCTAGGGAGGAGATCCCAATGACCCTATGGGGAATGAGAAGAATGAAAGGAAGTGTAAGGAGAAGACCCAAGGAAGGTCAAGCGATGGAATAAAATATTGGTTGAAAATGGTAAGTGAAGAGAGGTAAATGGATACTGAGTAAAGAGATAGTTGTCGGTGCACCTGTACCTGACCGAGACACAAGAAAAGACACTTTTCCAACCAAGTATAGTAATGGATCATCACGTTAAGCTTGCTGTCCCTAAAATACAGCAGCATACAAGTTAGTAAATCAGCAATAGATTACATCCAAATCAGCAAGCAAAAGGTCTATATTAGTTAGCAATGTCAGCAATAAAACTAGTAACCAATGTGGACCGAAAATAGCACTTAAGACTGAATAAAGATGGCTGTCATAAAAGTAAATTTCTGCAGCAGTATGTCAGCCTTATGTCTGTAACATCCAATGAAGTACAACAACAAATCTGACCATCAAAAAGTGTCAAAATCTAGCCCAATAGACACACCTAGGTTAGTAGGTTAAACTAGCAAAGTTAGAGGGTTAGTCTACGTTTAGTTTGTGAGATATTAGCGGTTACGATTAGAGTTTAAAGCAGCCCTAATGGCTGTAGGTTCGTTTTACTACAGCAATAGGAATTTGTGGAAGAAAGAGAACGCCCTAAGGGAGGAAGAATCTCCAAGGCATCAAGATCATTATCCAAAAGAGACAACTTCAAAACTTGAAATTTGTACATTTACCAACACAACAATTTATTTCTCCCATGCAATAAGTAAATGACTAGTGCCTTTAAAAAAGGGTTAATGGAGTCGAGAGAATGTGAAGAAGCTAGATAGGCTACTTCCTTGGGGGTGTAAACCATGTTATTGCGCAATTTGTACTTTGGTAGAAAGGAAAGGTGAATGAAGACAAATTGATGTAACTGGAGACTATCCTATCACTGTCACCTCAATAGGATGTCTCTTTCTATTTAGGGTGGTAGGCCCAAGGCAGATGTCCCAAGTGACCTAGGTTTTGAGAAGGCAAGGGATAAAGGCCAAGTAAAATTTTCCCTCTCACAAGTCACCACCAATCAGAAAGTCCGGCTAAATAGCCAATAAAGAGATAATAAAACCAGAAGTGTACCTGCCCAGAACAAAGCAACATGAAACTATATTTGCAAGATCACTTGCTGGTTAGTACTTCATATAACCAGAGACTTTCCAAATAAAAGCAATTGACTAATATATTGATTAAGTAAACAAATATGTATAGCAACAACAATCACAATACAATACTTCACAATTAAGGCTTTAAAGAAGCTTCAAAATGAGCAAGAATGATTAATCATCAATATCATAACACCAACATTCATCAGAAGCAAATAAGGCTATGCATTAGTCAATCTTTCAATTGCTTAGAAAAAAGCTTTAAATGTTGCAAAATATGGTTGTAACTTAACTGAATAGTAGTAGCAATAAGGTTGGTAGATCAATTTAATCTAGGGTTAGACGTTGTTAGTAGTTTGTTCAAAGATTTGGATGTTTGAAGGTTGTGATCAAAACACTCAGGAGAGAGAGATCTTAGACCAGTGTCTTCATAGGGCAAATGGAGTCAAAAAGTAGAAACAAGAATTGAAGAAGCAAGATGATAGTAATAGAGCCAAAAAGAAGAGGAATTTGATGGATGAAGTGTTGGTAAGCCAAGGCTTCAACCATCAAACCCTAGGGGAAAACTGCTACTAAGGTGTAGGTAACCCTAGGCCTCAATAGGTTTTCCTCCTTTAGCTCAATGAGAAGATAAAAAAAAAATGGCTATGATGAAGGAAAAGTACTAGGGTGTTGCAATGGAAAGGCCCTAGCAATGGCTTCAAGAAAACGGCTCCTTGGCACAATCTAGTAGGTCGATAGCAATTGAAACAAGGACAATAACATGTGCTTGATCCCTAGGGTTTAATCCAACAATTTCATAAGTATTAACAAAATGCAAAGTAAAACACCATAACCATTCAAGTAAGAGAAGGATTGCAGAAATTTACTCACATTCACCAAGCATTTATCAAGCCAAACCCTAGTTGTAGACTTTCCGCCAAGAAAAATGCCAATTACACCAAAAATAACCCTCCTTCAACAAGTGTGCACTAGAATTTCAGCCAATAACCATAATGAGGGCTGCAAATTTCAGACCTCACCAAAGGGTGAGTGAAATATGATCAGAAAATGAGAGTCTTAACCCTCAATTTATACAATAGCAATGACCTTTAATTTTACTTTAGGTCACAAAAGACCGACATGGCCAAATTTACATCAAAATAATGTTTTACATTAAATGTCATAATTAAAACCCTAATCAAGAATAAAAGGTGACGTCACACCCTTTTAGGGTGATGTTAGGTCCTTTTAGGGCAACGTTGGCCTCCTGGAGCAAAACGTTAGGCCTCCTTGGGCCTCAGGAGCCTACCACATGTGCCACTTGGCACATAACTACCTCCCAAAACCTCCATAAGCATTGGATGACGTCATGGGTGTCCTAGGTGACATCATGGGCCTTCCAAGGCCTACATCCTGGTGGAAAGGGCACAACCCCCCTAGGTATGGGTCTGCCAAGTTGCTTCTGGTGGAACGTCCTCCCTTTCTCTCATGCAAATCCTCTGATTTGTCTCTGCCACCTGCTGGGTTCTCAACATCCATTTGGTGGGCTTTCAGCCCCATGGAGGTCCGAATTAATCATCTCCCCATGTGTACCTGTCCATTGGGTATGGTCCTAAAACATCAACAGATACACCCTCCATGGGCTCATAAGTCACAGGGATCATAGCAATGTCAATCACATCTAATCATCAAGTTATTAAACATGTGCATAAAACCCCCTTTACCCGGACAAGTGCTGAAAGACATTATACTAATCTACAAGCCAAGTTTGGAGGAAACGCTAGGACGTCCTATTGGGCTAATGCTCACTGGATGTGGGATGTTTCCGGGAGAGATCAAATCTAAGCCATGTGAGTGGATGAAGTGGTAAGGGATATCTGGGCAAGGGGTGCAGTGATAGCAGGGAAATGTATGGCTTACCTATGGGTGCCTTTGTAGAGGGTGAGTTGCACCTGTCATGGATGCAAATGTTTCCAAGCCCATTCATGCCTTTTGTCTTTATTCTTATTGTTTTTTCTTTCAAGAAGCTAGTTTAGGGGACACTGCCCTGGCGTGGTGACCAGTGGTGGCAATGTTACCCACAAGCATTTCACGGAAATGATAAGGCTAGTTCGTGGTGAGACCCCCTTTCTCTTGGCTATGCCACTAAGAGCCATTACCCTAGCATGGTGACCAACTGCTAGTAGTGTCATACCGCTACATGCCCATGGACCTAATAGGTTGGCTCGTGATGAGACCCCCTATCCTCTAACTAGGTCTTGTTTGATTATTTTTATGGGTCCCTATGTTTCTTGCTGAGAATCTTTTTACTGCTTTCTTGGGGATCCCTGGGCGAAGCATCTCAAGGTTTCATTCTTTGGCTTCTATCTTTTTCGAGCTACTTTTACCCTCTGGGCCTTTAGCCCCTTCTTCCCACAAGGTTAGGTACAACCCTTAAATATTTGGCCAACCCAATGCCCGGACTAGTGTAATGGGATGGATGAGCGGGAGAAAGATGGAAAGTGGTAAGTATGGTGGGAGCAGATGATGGCTTCTCATGAATCCCCCCAGTGGAAACTCAAAACCTATTGGTACCAGCTTACTAGGGCATCCTATCATTTCCCCCAGATATGGTCAAGTGGAGAGGTATAAGATCCAAGCACCCGTTAGAAACAAAAAGAATTGAATGCACATATTCAAGGGTTTTGAGGATCAGAGTGACACATACCATGATACCTGGACTCATTACCTCATGGAGCAAGATCCATTTCTGCTACAAGACCAGGCCGAGGTGACGGATGCTGCTATTGTTGACAAAGTGAAGGCACTGAAGAATGAAAAGATGGCCCCCCCAGGGCCATGCTCAAGTTGATCTGGCTCATGGTACTCCATGTCTAAGACCTGTGGGCCTCGAGACATAATCTCTTTAGTTATCCCTAAACCAGGGGATAACATCTGGCTCCAACTCAGGGACATGTGCTCACTGTAGAGCACATGAGAACCTCAACATCTCTTGGCATAACTTGTGACCTGCTTGATCTCAACATAAAGTTGTTAGCAGTCATTTGGGGTGGTGATATCACCCCCGGCTCATATATCATAAAAACAAAAACAACCATATGTACAAATCTGAATGCAAACTATTCTAGCATGAAATGAAAATGGTATGTACAATGAATGCAAATACCTACTTACATGTACTTACCTATTGGCTAAATGCTAGGTGTAGTCAAATGACCAGTGAAACCATCCTAGCAATGTCTCACAATACCTGCCTCTGTGCTTCATCATAAACCAAAACAGTGATAAGTTAAGCACAAAAATAACATGGGTTAGAGAATGTATCATATCATTGGAAACCATAAAGTCTAACTCATGGAGGCAGGTGGGAGGGATAAAATCATGCCAAGTCATTCTCTGAGGAAAGTGCTCGATCCACTTCAGGAAGGGATTGTGAAAAGTCAAAGGTTAAGAAAAATGACTCAAAAGGTTTGAAAGTTGGCTACCTAGGACGTCCTCATAATCTTAAACCTGGGAAAGGATTGACAAGGATCTAGAAGACACTGACAAACTCTTAAAGAAAGGTTTAAAGGCTGAGATGACAAACCTTTTCTTGAGGTATTCAACCTACCTTTGAACTCCAAGGTTTGCCCCAAAGGAAACTTAATACAAAAGACATACTCACCAACTACACCTTTAGAGACACAACAAAGTAGAGTAATCAGAGGTGGCTGGAGGAAGTTGTCACAAGGATCCTTCTTTGGGCGAATGATGTCCTTACTCCTATTAAGATCTGAGCACAATGGTGGTTGATAATCTTCTTCATGGAATGAATCCAAGTGCTCAAAGGAGTACTCATCAAAATACTCAAGGTATGACCGAAAATCATCAGGAAAATATGGGACTAGGTCAACCTTGGTTGTTTGGAAAGTATCGGTAATTATATCATCTCCTTGTTGCCATTGGTAAAAAATCTGTGATAACTGTAAAGGAAACACTCGGAAATGACTCTCAATGTTGTAAATGGGGTCCATATCATAACCAACTACATCCCACTTACGTCTCCCAACATGTATGAACTCATCAATATTATTAACCATCTCACTATCTGTATCATAACATGAAGGATTTGAAGCATTCAAGGGCTCATCAATCTCCTCATTTCCCAAATCATAAAGTAGAGAATCATCAAAATTTTGGAGAGGAGAGTAACTTACTGTGTTTGTTTCTTCAGGAGCTTTGAGGACTTGGGTGTCTTTAACATGCATCATTGTTTCGTCCTCATGAGTTGCCCCTTCATCTTCAACTATACAACAAGGAAGATTTATTTTGTTCGAAAATTTTGTCTCTTCTTCCTTCTCTGAATCATAAAACAAGGCATTGCCAAGATCCTGAAAAGGAAAGTGACTAATATCATTCTCTTCTTGTGCAGGGGGAAAAGGCTCGTGGATGGCTTCATCAGAGAGAGGAGGGCATGTCGACACTTCATCATCTTGTTCGGGTTCCAGCTCCTCAATTGTGTCTTCAACGATCCTTTGCTCTTCCCTATGCAGTTGAAAGACCTCATCAAGATCTTTTCCCTTAGCATTTTGTTGGTTGATGGTTTGTTCCCCTTCTTCTTGGAAATCAACACTAAAGGTTTCAAGGGAAACTAAACTCTCCACACTAAGAGTGCCCGAGGTAAAGAGGTGTTTCACCTCGGACAAGGAGATATTTTGCTCAATTATTGCAGCCATGTTGTGAGCTTCATTGAGCGTTCTTGGGCCCTTTCTACTGAGGGGAAAACCTAGATGCACTAAAAGTGCATTGGTACAAATATGGACAATGTACTTGTCTTCGGGATGATGGATTTCAGGAATTTGATATAGTATGTCCTCAAAACGATCCTGGAAGTGTCTGACAGTTTCATCCTCAGTTTGCTTTATATGCTCGAGTCTCTTTAGTAGTACTGAGATGTCTTCTAACTGAATACCCCATCTATTGAGAAAGGTTTCTTCCAATTGTTCCATAGTTGTGATGCTAGCATCGAGGAGGTTGTCATACCACTCCCTAGAGTTGTCATAAAGAGTGGCAGAGAAGAGTTTCATCACCAAATCTTCAACATCATCATTGATAGGGTGGAAAAGAAAGAAATCCCAGAAGTCACTCATGTCATAGTCCGCTCTCTCCCTATCACCACCAGTGAATCTAGGGAGAAAATTTTCGTATTTAAGGGGCATTTGTCAAGGGTATCCAGGGATTTTACTCATGTCTAGGGGTTTGAAATTTCTCGGGTCCCATTGAGAAGTCATTGTTGGCTTCGTCATTAGTGGACTCACCAGATAATTTTCTTGAAATTATCAAAGAAATAAGGGAATCATCCTTAGTGGAGTCGCCAGGTAATCTTGTAAGATAAAGATTCTTGAGGAAAAGGCTTACCGAAAAAGTGTTGTCTTTTAGGAGAATTGACTCAATGTTCCCCGACAACGGCACCAAAATGTTATCGCGCAATTTGTAGTTTGGTAGAAAGGAAAGGTGAATGAAGATAAATTGACGTAACTGGAGACTATCGTATCACTGTCACCTCAATAGGATGTCTCTTTCTATTTAGGGTGGTAGGCCCAGAGGAGACGTCCCCGGTGACTTGGGTTTTGAGAAGGCAAGGGATAAAGGCCAAGTAAAAGTTTCCCTCTCACAAGTCACCACCGATCAGAAAGTTTGGCTAAACAACCAATAAAGAGATAATAAAACCAAAAGTGTGCCTGCCCGGAACAAAGCAACATGAAACTATATTTGCAAGATCACTTGTTGGTTAGTACTTCATATAACCAGAGACGTTATCAATAAAAGCAATTGACTAATATATTGATGAAGTAAACAAAGATGTATAGCAACAATAATCACAATACAATACTTCACAATTGATGCTTTAAAGAAGCTTCAAAATGAGCAAGAATAATTAATCATCAATATCATAACACCAACATTAATCAGAAGCAAATAAGGCTATGCATTAGTCAATCTTTCAATTGCTTAGAAAAAATCTTTAAATGTTGCAAAATACGGTTGTAACTTAACTGAATAGTAGTAGCAATAAGGTTGGTAGATCAATATAATCTAGGGTTAGAAGGTGTTAGTAGTTTGTTCAAAGATTTGGATGTTTGAAGGTTTTAATCAAAACACTCAGGAGAGAGAGATCTTAGACCAGTGTCTTCATAGGGCAAATGGAGTCAATAAGTAGCAACAAGAATTGAAAGAGCAAGATGATAGTAATAGAACCAAAAACAAGAGGAATTTGATGGATGAAGTGTTGGTAAGCCAAGGCTTCAACCATCAAACCCTAGGGGAAAACGGCTACTAAGGTGTAGATAACCCTAGGCCTCAATAGGTTTTCCTCCTTCTTTAGCTCAATGATAAGATAAAAAAAAAACGGCTATGATGAAGGACAAGTACTAGGGTGTTGCAATGGAAAGGCCCTAGCAATGGCTTCAAGAAAACGGCTCCTTGGCACGATCTAGTAGGTAGATAGCAATTGGAACAAGGACAATAACATGTGCTTGATCCCTAGAATTTAATCCAGCAATTTCATAAGTATTAACAAAATCCAAATTAAAACACCATAACCATTCAAGTAAGAGAAGGATTGCAGAAATTTACTCAAATTCACCAAGCATTTATCAAGCCAAACCCTAGTTGTAGACTTTCCACCAAGAAAAATGCCAATTACACCAAAAATAGCCCTCCTTCAACAAGTGCGCACTAGAATTTCAGCCAATAACCCTAATGAGGGCCGCAAATTTCAGACCTCACCAAAGGGTGAGTGAAAGATGATCATAAAATGAGAGTTTTAACCCTCAATTTATACATGTAATGTCCCCACTTTGGGACATCATCATAGTGTAGAGATTTATGATGACCAGAGTAGCCAGATGGATGTTATAGCGAGTACAGGGGTATTTGAGAGGCATTGTGGGGTCCAGCTTGCATTGATCATCATATTCCATCATTATGAGCCATTC
>ML799261.1:255929-274467 GCA_009831015.1 Picea engelmannii
TGACCTCGTTGTTAGACGTAAAGCGAGATGTTGATGTGTTCCTTGCTTCTGACCTCGTTGTTAGACGTAAAGCAAGATGATTCCTCGCTTCTGACCTAGCTGTTAGAGATAAAGCGAGATGATGATGTGTTATTTGCTTCTGACCTAGTTGTTAGACGTAAAGCAAGATGATTCCTTGCTTCTGACCTCGTTGTTAGACGTAAAGCAAGATGTGACTGACACTGAGCTACCAACTTAACCGCTGTGACATTGAGCCAGTGTAGTATTGTGATGTGCTAGCCTAGTGCTGTGATGAGGTATCATTTTTTACTGATACATTTTGATGCAGATGATGATGGCATTCTCTCGAGAATGATGATGTTGCCGATGAAGAAAACTTCCGATGACTCGTAAATATGCTAGCCAATGTTTCAAGATGATATCGACGATACTGTCCTCCTGATGCCACTGATGATGCATACCTCTCTCGCCTGTTGTTGTTGAAGAATACCTTTCTTGTTAAGGGGGAGTGTTGAAATAATGTAACTGCGAAGAGCATTCTTATTATTATTGTTATTTTATTCATTAGATTAATCCCCATTGTGGATTAACCATGTCGGTAATTGTATTAGGACCAAATCCCCTTTTGCGGATTGGTCATCAGACAATTATAATGGGCGGAATAAGAAGTCGGCCCCAGTAGTTATTATTGAGACCCAGAATTAATTTAAAGGTGGGTTTACCCACCCAGAGTGAGAAGTCGGCCCTGCCAGTGAAACCCTCTCACACGTGCCAGTCTTGTATATATAGAAGGCTAGCGCCTCACTTTAACACACAAGTCACTTGCTCATTATCTTATGAGGCAAGCTGCAATTACCAGTTGGAGAGAGGAGAAGAGTGGCACATCTCTTGGGGAGGACTATCTGTATTGGTTTGAGTTATCTCTTGAACATTGTATAAGCTATTTATGATAAGGAAGTTTTTGCTGGGTTTTCTTCCCCTAGAGGATTTCCCAGGATAAATGTTGTGTCTCTTGTGAATGTGTATTTCTGAGTGATCTTATTCTTATGATGCTCTTATCTATTGAAATGCAAAGAACTATAATAATGGCATAAACATTAACAATAATCATCAAGATTGGCATCACTACCACTGCTCTCTCCTCCATCCTCCTCTTCCTCCCCTATATCCAATGCAATCTGTGCATTTGTTGATGTGGACTCTGGAGGATGACCCCTCAATAGGATCACCATCATCAAAAGTGACCGGCTCTAGCACTAGTTCATTAAGATCCAAGTTGGCTAATGCCAACTCAACACTGTTGTTCAAACCCTTATCATCAGAAAACACATCCCACATCTTTGTCCTTCCCTTCAACCACTCTTCTCTCTGCTTGTATATAAGACGAAGGTTAGTGTGCACATACACTACTAAGTCACCTGACACGACGACAAAGAGAAGAGTTCAATAGAAGAGTTTATTCTTGAGTGAAGGGTACATTTTTACTGGGGTCGTGACAAAAGAGTTCAACAATCAATGCCATCAACATCGAGGTACATAAAGGGCTTGGTTCTCTTGATTAAATGTCAGTTCCATACCCTCATACATGATAGAATCCAGTGGAAACATTGCAATCTTGTCAATCTTGAAATCCTAAAAATTGTTAAGTCTGCTGAATTTTGAATGAGACCTAAAATTCTACTTTCTCCATATGAAGTCCAATGAGGTTGGAACCACTCTCAAACATCCTGAAACAATTAATGGTAAAGTTAAAAATTTAAGCAAAAGTGTGAAAATGAAAGATAAGGGAGAATGTCATTACCATTAATTACTAGGGTGGGTGAAATGGAGGGGGTGGGGACCTCTTTAAATAGCATCAATAAGGCAAAATAACCCTCAGTTGCACACCAAAACACCTTACAACTCCAACTTGCATGAGAAAACATGAGCCAAGTACTTCTCTGTTACTTAGGTTTTAGGGGGTTTTAGGTTTCAGGGACCAAACCGGCCGGTTTGGTCATAAATCGGTCGACCGGTTCTGTTTATTGTCCGGTTTGAACCGGTCGACCATCAAACCGGTCAAACCGACCGGTTTTGGTTCCGGTTCAATGGTTTTTAAAACACTGCAATTTGACTTTGTCTTGTAGCCTCCCTATTGCCGTCCTAATACACACTTGCAGGCGTGAGCAAAGTCCAGGTCACTTAGTGTGTCCTTGGAGGCACAATGCCTAGGTTCACAGTCCACACTGTCACCTTGACTGGAACCTCTTCCTTCTAGGCTTACTCCTAGGGAAGCCAAGGGGGGTAGACCTTGGTTACTAGATAATTAGTTTACTGAAATATGAATGGAAAGTGAACAGAAAAATCAGACTACAAAGCTTGGAGTTTAAGAGGGCTTTGAGGGAAGACTCCTTCCCGAGGCTTTCCCAACAATCCCTTGAAGTGAACCTGCAAAACTCAAGGCAAAACGTGAAGCATGAAAGTAGATAATATGTATGAATAGACTAAAAACATGAAATACTTCAAATGATTAGCTATCCAACCTATATAAACCTGCATGAATACTCTTTGCTAATCTACCCTAGCAAACTACTTTGCCAAAGATCTTTTCAATGCTACACAAGAAACTTAAACATCACAATGTCACCTCATATGTAAGAATCCAACCAGAATACTCTTAGTGTTTCCAAAATCATCCAAAGCTTTATTAATCAAATAGAAGAGTTTTGCAGCAACAAGTTGCTCCAAGACTCTCAAGAGCAAATGAGATGGAAGCAAGAGGCAAAGATCAAGAGAGATGGGGCGAAATTTCAGTAGCATAACGTTAGCTCAAAGAATGGTGAGTGAATGAGTGAGGAGAGGCTCTCTTTTATAGCTCAAGAGGCAAAGTGAACCCTCTTGGATGAGAGCCATGTGTCAAAACCCAAGCAAATGAAAGAATCTCAAGGAGAGGGGCGCCCCACTTAGGGTTTTGGTGAAGATTGGTGACATGGATGAGTGATTTGGCAAGTGGGGACAAGGAAATGGTGATGCAAGGAGGCTAGGAGGGGCGCACTACACATGGGAGGGGCCCACAAATCAAATGAATGGGGTTTCAAAGGATTTAAGTGTGAAGGGGGGCGCAAATCCCCCTAGGGGCGTGGGTATTTCGTTGAGTGAGTGTGTAAGGGGGTGTTTAAAAGTTAGGATGTGGTTGGGTAGGTTGGGTATCATCCCTCTTGCCCTTTTCCATCTTAACATTTAACCCATTAACTCAAATTTACAAAAATTGCCATTTCGACAATGTCATACTTAGCAATTAAAATTGTTGTTTTAATTGACTGACACTCCGTGTGGACAAATGCCTAGCAAAACTTGTCCGACTGAGCTGAAACTTGGTCCAAGGGTGTAGGGGGTGCCTTTCAATTTATTTTGAGCAAAAATACCCCTAGCAAAAGCCCAAGGACCTAGTTTTTACAATAACTGCTCAAAAACAATTAATTAATTAAATAATTAAAATCTCAACCTTAGGAAAATTAATTAAAAAAAACCTATCTAGACTCGACGAAATTCCGCGAAACTTTCTACAATGTCTAACATGGTCATTTACATCATTCCTAAACAATAGCTACCAGAGGATAAGACCATTAGAACGTCGTTCACCACTTTGGAGGAATTATTGCAAGTCTAAGGGAAAAACTCAAGGGAAATCAACGAGGCTGAAAAGCCCAATTGACAACCTAAGGATAAAAAACCCTCGGTGAAAAGAACTCTCCCAATGAAAACATCCCAAGGTACCTGACCTAACTATGATCCATGCAGACCTATTACATTATTAACCCACACAGGGGTGCGAAAATTCCGTTTACAAAATTTTGTGCAGGAGGCATAAATTGCCCAGTAAAACCAATCTGTCTTCAACATACTTGCATCTGATGATGCATATCTTCACGGCACATGGAGTTGACCCCCTAGTTGAATAGGTGGTTAACACTCCCCTTGCTTGAATCTCGTTCCCCTTCTTGTTTAATGTGGTGTTGGTCTTTTATAAGTCACTTTGACTTATTTGACTTGTTTAAACCTAACCCTAACCCCTTTCTATACTATAAAAGGAACCTCACCCCTCACTCTCTCATTACATTCTCACACTCACACTTCTCTTGGACTGAATTTTTGGTGCGACCCTCTCATGTTCAGTACAGTTTTGGTGCGACCTACTTGGAGGGTTCTTCTAGTGTTGTTTGGAGGTTCGACCTACTTGTGCTCTCTGCTATTTGTTGTTTTTGAACTCCTTGTGCTGGTGTAAAGGTGCGACCCTCTTCCTATTGTTGCTAGAGCTAGTTCGGCCTTCTCCCTGTTAAAATATAGAAGATTGTTCTTGTTTTACCATTGACGATACCCTCGTCACCCAACCATAGGCCGAAGCCACCCTCCAAGCACCTTAACCTTGACTGAGAATTACTCCAAAAGCAAACCCTAGGCTAGATAGCCAAATAAGGTGTAGCACATCTTCCTCCAAGGATAGCGCACCAACAATAGTTGATCAGATGGTCCAAACCCTAGCCAAGAGATAGTTCAAGCCAACACTGAAAACTGGTTGCTGCAACAGCTGCACCTGCAACTCTCCTCCACACGTGCGCACCAAACTGGGAACTGCAGTGCGCACCAGTTGCTGCTCTGCAATTCTGAGATGTGTCAAATGAGAACTAGCGCCCTGTATTTATAATGGTTCTACCAGATTTGTTGGGGCCGACTTCTCCTTCTGGGTACATTTCTGTTCAGTATATTATTATTATTTATGGACGACTTCTTCTCTTGGAGGCTAATAACCTAATATAAATTATATTCTTGAGCCGACAAGACTTCTAGGGTTATTAGCCAATTCATTAGGGTTTTCTCTTGCTTTCCAGAGTCTTCTATTCTCGTCAGGTTTACACGTGGAGGTAAATACCTCTCGTAGCTACCATAATATTAACACTCCCTCCTAGTTAGGGAGGTATTACAGGTAATGGTCTTGAGCACAAAAACATACCATTTACCCGATAGCATCAACATAGTCGTTTAGACTATCTCATGACTAGATCATGAGCATCACCATCATCACCAATTGCATCATTTCTCGAAACCATACTTCATCTAAGTTATTAGACATGATGATGGATAATTCACACCATAGAGTGATACAAGAGTCATTCTTATAACCTAGAATAGTAAATGCTCTGAACTATTTTCCGTCTAGAAAACTCCGTTCATCATTCCTCTGGATGATGATTATCTCCAATAAACTGTTGATAGTCTTCAAGGCAATTAGAACAAAAATAGAACACAATTGTGTCTATCCATAGTAGTACATAACTACAATCCAATGGTACACTACCACACCAAGTAACACACAAGTACTTGATCAACGACGTATAGTCATGAACAATGGAACATATCCACCACGGTAGTCTTCATCTACTGTCATACAGTCTTCATAACAAACATCTGATAGCAACCTGCACATAAACAATGTTATGATATAAACTGAATCATTTGGGCCAATATTTCACTCACATCTGTGAAATCTGAAAGAATATCTGCCCTTAGAGTAGAACAATGAGATATCTGGACTATTCTTCTCAAACAAGGAAGAATAATTGTCCTGTCTTCTGAACCTGGACCATCCCTCACCCTGGGCCATTCTTCCTACACTAATCAAAGTGCACCCTGGAGAGAATGTATAACCCTAAGGAATGTTGAGCTTGGACCATTCCCCACCCTGGGCCATTCATCCTACACTAATCAAAGTGCACCCTGAAGAGAATGTATAAACCCTAAGGAATGTTTGTCCCTAATTGTTGAGCCTGGACCATTCCCCACCCTGGGCCATTCCTCCTACATTAATTAAAGTGCACCCCGGAGAGAATGTATAAGCCCTAAGGAATGACTGTCCAGACCATTTCCTCTGTTAACCACAAGAGGAAAAGACTGTCCTGCATCAACCTCCAAAACGAACCATTCCTCATGTCAACCACAATGAGAAATCATTGTCTAGCGAGGTAGGCCACTCTTCTTGAGTAACCCTCAAGAAGAGAGACTTCCCTAGACCACTCCCCATGTTAACCACAATGGGAAGTCACTATCTATGATACATCGACAATCAGACTACTTCCCATGTTAACCACAATGGGAAGTCACTGTCCGTTAGAAATCTCAATCCGCTTTCCGAACAGGAAAGAATCTGTCCAAGATGGACTATTTTTCAATGAATGTTTTCAATAATATTTTCAGTGCTCCCTCCCAACCTGGGATTCATTTCTTCCTTTTTCAATAAGGAAGTTGTTTCCACGAGTTCCAACTTGAGTACGCAAACTCTTTCATCTTGGATAGAAGCTTTACCAAAATGTCTGCTTATCTGCTCATCTGTGCAGATATGTATTTGGAGAATCACTTTCTCCTTTCTGGACTTCATTACGGATAATGTAATGCTTGATTTCAAATGTACTTTAGTCTGGAACACTGTGAAGGCTTCATGTAGATCTGAACAATAGAGTATATCATTGTTGGAAAATTGGAACATATCCATGTGGTACTTCTTCTGTCATCATGAGATCTGGTCTACTGAGTAATCATCTTGATGTTATAGGTAATCTTCACCATGCTTCTGCTATGCACTGGAGGTTCTTCCACCAAGTTATCTACTTCTATTTGCACACAAGGGTCTCTTTCCGGTATGCCTCAAAGTCTTGATATTGCTCTTCATACGCTCTTTATTCAATTTCTCTGGAGAACATTCTCTGTATTTATCTAATGTAGAACTCCAACTCATGGATGTTGCGGATGATATAATGACTCATGTGGAGATAAGTCTGGTTTACTGGAACAAGTAATCATCATAGTCTTCTCCCTCCATCTGGGAGAACCTCTAGTTCTAGATCTCGCAATGTATTCATTCATAAGTCTTCCATACACTGTTCTTTATCACGACTTTCAGTTCTTCTGCTTGATTGTTTTTAGTGAGTTCATATCAGGGTGGTAGTCTTGTTGTTAGCGTCAGAAGTCACTCCTGGATTGCTAGCAGGAGCAGAGCCCAACGCCCATCAGTTTTATGTCACGATTTGTTTAATGGGGTGATCAAATGGATAAAGACTCAAGATGGTATAGCTTTAACTCAGGAAACTGGGCCTGGCATGTAGAAAGCAAGGGAGGTCTTGATCCAACTTTTGTCAGTAAATTGATTAAAGGGCGGTAGAAGGAAAACTTGTGAGAAGGGCGAGCAAGACTGCCTCGGGCAACAGGCCTTCGGAAGCTTGAGGATGAAAAACTCGGAAGCCAAGATCCTCTTGGTCCAGAGCTTCAAGGAGCTGAGCGGTGACTCGACTGAATCCTCCAATTCCAAGTCATTTCAGCGCTGAGAAAATCACAAGAACCGATTAGAAACAATGCGACTATTACAGTGATCCAACCTACATCATCCTATAACAGCCACAACTCGACTGGATCCTCCAATTCCGAGTCATTCTAACACAGTAAACAAAGAGATGGAAGGGAAGCTGACATCCATAAAGTAAGAAATCTCAAATGCTTTATACATTAACCAGAGCGACCAACGCTTCATCAAAACTTTACAATCGGGAGCCTTGCTCAACCATCGAAAGATTACAAAATACAAAGACTGAGTCTATATACTCAGGAAAATTCACCTAATAGAGGCATGTTCAGCCATCAAAGGCGTGGTGTCCCTTCAGTCGAATTCAGACGGATAATCCCTGTCAGACACCACCTTAACTGCGCATGGCTCCAGCAAGGGGAGTAGCTGAGCGATTAAATGTCGAGCTAGCGTGTGCAGACTTCCTTCGGCTAGTTGAGAACTCGACATGGCTTCTCTGGAAAAATGGGTACACAGGACCCTCTCGAGAAGACCGCTCGCCAGGCCCTCCATACTTCGCACTTAATGACTGAGGAGAGGTTTCAACTACCCCTCCTTGCCTTCATTTACACCGAGCGAGAAACAGTATGAGATCGGATCCGACAGTGCCTGGAGATCGCGATGATCCCCTCTGTAACTGAACTCGGCACCTTTGGCCTTCTTTGCACAACTCCTTTCTTTCCCCAAGTGACCACGGGCTGTGACCCCGCGCTTATTCCCAAGGCGCTTTCGGCGTTCGCGAATGGGAAGGCGCTAATCCCTGCTTTTGAAATTGCGATGAACGAAGCGTTGAGACGACTTAATCTGGCGCTATGTGTCCCTCTAGATCTGACGGCTTTGAACTCTCCCGATGATGCCGTGGGCCCCAGGTCCTGAATGCTCTCGCTACTTCGCGTATCGGGATATGATGGAGTTGTTTTTTGGGCTTCGAAACTGCGAAGGGCGAAAAGGCGGGGAGCCTAATCGCGCGCCAGGTGTCCGCTTCAAATGGACGGCTGAGACTGCCCCCTGATACTGTGGGCCCAACTTTAAAAGTTCTTTCCCTTTCGCGATTCGCGAGTTCATGGCTCAGAGACCCTCGGCTCCCTTTTCTAAACTCCCGATCCCCGAGATGGCGATACGGGTCGGGCCGCCTTTCTGGTCAGCGCTCTCTGCATGTAACCATCGGCTAGAGCCCAAGTACTAACGCCTCTCGCAACTCGCGGCTTCGCGAGCTGGAGTATCGAACTTTGGCATTCTCCCCTCGCAAGGTCCCGAGACGCGATGGTCAGCGAAGGTTGACCCTTTCTGGGCACTTTTCGTAACTCGCAATCTCGCGCAACTAAAAGACATAGTCCACCCTTCGAACTTACGAACCCCGAGTTCGAGAAATAACTACTGCGCTTGTACTGATCGCGATTTACACCCCTTGAAAACCCTTTTGCGCCATACTTAGCGCGACTCGGTTAGTTGCAACAACCCATCAACCGCTGCTCTTCTCTGTCGATGAATTCTTGCTGCAGAAGAATGGAGTGCCCACTTGCTTGATTTAAGCCCGAAATAGATTTCTTCTGTGAGCTGCGCCCAGCGCTCCTCGCGCCATTTGCAATCCTGAATACTCTTGTGCCTCGAACGAAAAATGTTACTAACATTAGGCTCCATGGGGGATAGAGTCGTCCCTGTGATGCTCTAAGGACTCATTTGGCAGTTCCAGTGCCTTGTTGTTGGGCTATGGAGTCATTTACTAAGACGAATCAATAAAAGTGAAAACGAATAATAGAAAATACAATATTTACAAAACACATGAGCCACGGAAGGCTCAGACAAAACACTTTTTAAGAAAATGCCCATTTACTGGGTTGCTGAAAACTTCTTCACCCTCCAAATCTTGTAGCCGATATGTGTTATTCGAGAAAACCTCTGAGATTTTGAAGGGCCCTATCCACAGGGCTTCAAATTTTCTGTGCTTGCCCTTGTCTTGTTTAGGAGCATCCCATTTCAGTACCAGGTCTCCTACCTGGAACTCCTCCTTCTTGGCTTTCTTATCAAGAACCTGCTTGATCCTTTGTTGGTGGTCCTGAACTCTGATCATCACCTGCTCTCTGACCTGCTGGACTTCTACCAGTTGGTGAATCCTTCTGACCATGTCATTAGGCTCTTCTTGATAATCCTGGAAGAATTTCGCTACGGGAATGGCCAGCTGAGAAGGGAAGACAGCTTCTGCTCCGTATACTAACTGGAAAGGGGAGATGCCTATAGATCTCTTTGTAGTCACCCGATCATCCCATAGAGCGAATTTCAACTTTGAATTCCAAGCCTTTTTGTTGTCCTCAAATAATCTTTTGATGATCCTTATGAGACTTTTATTGGAGGATTCTGCTAAACCATTTCCCTGGGGATAGTACGGAGTGGAGTGAATCAGCTTGATTCCGAATTGCTCACAGAACTTAACCAGCGGTTCAACCTTGAATGAGGTTGCATTATCTGTAACGGTCTTTCTTGGGCAACCGAATCTTGTGATGAGGTCTTCCAGGAATCCAATAATTACCTTGTGGGAAGCACTCCTGGTGGGGATAGCTTCAATCCATTTGGTAAAGAAGTCTGTGGCAGTCAGGATCCATCTGTGCTGCCCACTGGAAGCAGGGTGGATTTCTCCAATAAAATTTAGGCCCCATTGCTGGAAGGGTCCCGAAACAACCATAGGCTGTAAAGGCAGAGACTTGAGCTGTTGTTTTCCTGAAAATCTCTGGCATGTAATACAGGCTCTAACTCTTCTATGGACATCAACGAACAAGGTGGGCCAGTAGTATCCAGCCCTGAGGATTTTGTGGGCTGTGGCCTTCCAGAAGTGGTGCCCTCCACATAGGCCACTGTGAAATTCAAACATGATCCTGTCGGCCTCTTGTGGATCCATGCATTTTAACAGTACCCCTAGGGGGTCTTTCCAGAATAAGATTTGATCAAAAAGGCAATATCTGACTGCCTTGAGCTTCAGAGCTCTTGCTTTGTTTCTCAGCAAGCCATCTGGAGGCCGCCACTCCTGCAGGAAGTATATGACATCCTTATACCAAGGACACCGGGCCAATGGGGGCTCCCTTTGAGGGTCTCTTTCAGACAACCGACCCTGCTGGATTCCTGAGCATTCGTTGATGAAACTTATTCCCAAAGCCTGGCAATTGGCTTCAGCCAACAACTTGGCTAGGCCCTGACCTTTGATCAATTTGGTAGGCTTTATTTCCAGGTCAAACTCCAGAATCCTGGCTATCCACTTACTCCTTCTCCCGTCTATGTCAGGCTGGATAAGAATGTCTTTAACATCAGCTGAGGGGACATAGGCGATGATTTTTGACTGCAGGACATAGATTCTGAAGGCCTTGAGAGCCTTTACCAGGGCATAGGCCTGCTTCTCCATGGTG
The DNA here is from genome assembly GCA_009831015.1 of Picea engelmannii. Lineage (NCBI taxonomy): Eukaryota > Viridiplantae > Streptophyta > Pinopsida > Pinales > Pinaceae > Picea > Picea engelmannii. The sequence continues at coordinate 266,694 of ML799261.1, forward strand.
TCATACTTGACTTCAACATCCCTTAATGCTCAGCTGAAATAGGCAATAGGCTGCTCTAGCCCAACCTCGTTTGTCTGTAATAAAACAACAACCACCGTGTCGGGTGAGGCAAAGGAGAAAATAACGAAATCCTTTGACTAATTGGGACTGATAAGCACGAGGGCTCCAGACAGGGCCTTCTTTATTTGCTCAAAGGAATTGCGCGATTCAGAAGTCCATCTCACTTCATTTCCTTTCCTTAGCATGGCTGTTATAAGTTTTACCTCCTCAGCAAAGTTAGGCACCAACCTCCTCAGAAAATTAATCTTACCAAGGAAGGATTGGACCTCCTTCTTGGACCTCGGGATTGATAAGGCTTGTATTGCTTCAACTCTGCTAGGGTCAATCCTGACTCCTTCCGCTGATACTATGTGGCCTAGTAATTTCCCCTCCTGCATAGCGAACAAAGATTTCTTGGGGTTTAATGAAATGCCAAAACTCCTGCATTTCAGGAAGACCTTCCTGAGATGAAAACAATGTTCTTTATCAGATTTTGAAAACACTGTGATGTCATCCAGATAGACAACCACAAATTTATCCTTTTCGCCGATGAAAGCTATGTCCATGGCATGCTGAAACATTGCCCCTGCATTCATTAATCCAAACGACATTTTGGCGTACATGAATGTGCTCCATGGAGTAGTAAATGTCGTCTTTTCCCTGTCCTCAGGCAGGACAGAGACCTGATTGTAGCCAGAGAAACCATCAATCATGGACATCCTGGAAGCTCCTGTTACCCTTTGCAGTATATGTTCCATCTTTGGTAAGGGGTAGTTATCCTTAATGAGCTCCTGTTCAGGTTTCTGAAGTCTACACAGAGCCGGATCTCTCCACTCTTTTTCCTTATTGGCACCAAGTTGGCCACCCACTCTGAATACCTCGGCGGTACAATGATTTGAGCTTGAAGCAACTTCTTCACTTCCCTCTCCATGATAGGCAACAACATAGGATTGATCTGTCTCAGCTTCTGCCTAAATGGCTTCGCCTCCTCTTTTAATGGGATTTTATGCTCGATGACAGAAGTGTCATATGTTTTGAGGTCCTCGTAGGTCCAGGCAAACACGTCAGCAAATTCCCTCAAAAGTCCAGTGTATTCGGACCTCTGCTCCTCTGTCAGACTTCTTGACAATTTTACAAACTTGGGCTCGTTCTCGGTCCCAATGTTGCACTGAATAGTACCAGTGTCATCCTCCGTGGTCTCCCCTTTTAATGACACATCGTTTATATCAAAAAGCCTTTCCAAAGGAACCAGTCCTCTTGGAATATGATTGCTGGGTAGCTGCACAATGTTACTCTCTGCAATCTTATTCAGAAAATTACCCCCATCAAGCTCTTCTTTAGAGACGGAGTCTTGGTCGATATGCATCTCTGAAAACTCTTCGACAGTTTCTAAGAATTTCTTGACCTCAAGATCATCCTCGAAACCCTTCCAATGTTTGACGTTGTCAGGAATGGAGGGCCTGTATTTTACTTCCACATCATATATGAATTTGGGCGGCAAGGGTATTTTGAAATTACTTGCTGATGTAGCCAAGGAATCTGCCATTGTGTTCTCCTCTCTTGGGATGAAAGAAATGTTAAATGCTGAGAAGAAACCGTCAATTAGGTCCCATACGTCGTTTCTGTAACTTCTGAGTCGAGGGTGCTTAGCCTGATAAGCGTTTCTGATCTGTTGGACCACCAACTCTGCATCACCGAACACTGCTACCTCCTGAATTCCCATTTCCCTTGCGGCTCTTAACCCTAAGACGAGAGCTTCATACTCTGCCACATTGTTGGTAGCTTCAAATTCTAGCTTGTATGATAGAGATATGGCTTCTCGAGCAAGTGACACAAAAACCACCCCAGCTCCAGCACCTTCCCTGGAAGAGGCTCCATCAAAGAACATTTTCCAGACGGGGGTGATGGAGGGAGGAAATTTAGGGGAAATGGTGGGCTGCTTTCTGAGTTTAAGAGGAGTTTCGAGAGCATGGGTGAGTTGTAGCACACTTGAACCTAAATCAATGTCTAAGGCAAAAATGGGATGGTTGGTAGGACTGGCCTCATCACTGATTATATATGCCAGTTGGGCTTCTCTGTATAGCCTTCTATGCTCTCCTCCAAACACTGGGATAGTAGCATATGTGAGGTCCATTTGCAGAGTTCCCCCTAGTCGTTTTATCCAAGATCTTGATAACAACATACCGAACTTGGGGGGGACATCGACCACTACAATATCCATGACCACACTTTTCATGGGCAGTTGAAACAAGGTCACGACCAAGTCTTTGATAACTCCGAGACACTGAACTTTCCTGGAGTCGAAGGAATAGAGGTCATGATAGGCTCGAGTGACTTCTAGCCCTAACTCTTCCATGACAGTTTTGGGCATGAGGTTATGAGAGGCCCTCAAATCCATTAAGCAATTGTGCAGTACCTTGTCATGGATATTCAAGGAAGTGTAGAAGGGAGGGGATGAGTCATTCCTGTCTTCTACCATAGGACCTAGAATAACTGCGGGCTTTTCATCTTGCAAATTGATGGAGTCTGTGGGAAGGCATGAGACCTCGGACCATTAAATCTCAGAGAAGTGTTTCTTGAATCCTTCATGTTTAATCAACTCGGTCAGGGGTACAGGAATTCTAATCTTTTGAATTTCATGCTCGAAATTAAAAGAAGATGTAAGCTTCGGAATTTCTCTTATTTCGGGAACATGACTCTGGACTATGGGAGAGAGGGGTTGGTGCTTCTTACCTCTGTGACTGTCTGCTACTTCATTAGAAGGCTTCTCTGCTCTAGTGGACTGCTCAGGAACATCAGATGTTGCTGTCTTTTTCTTGGACCTCAGGTTATACCTGCTTTGGTTGTCACTAGCCTTGTCTCCCTTGCTCAGTTCATTTAGCTGACTATCCATGAGAGACTCCTCGTATGCTGATTGAGTGAGATGAGGAAAAGGAGGAGTGTCTCCGAAGCAGTGGATTTCATGACCGGGCTCATATGTTTCCCCTTCCTCCCCCTCGGCCACAAAATTGTTTTGGAAAGGGGCTTGAATTTTCTGGTCTTCTCTGTCTCTTCCCCTCTCTCTTTGCACATTCGGGGGAGTAAAATTGTTCGGCCTCCTGAAACCTCCTTTGTTTTCGGCGTTCTGAGGGCCCTTGTATGCTTGCCTCCCCTCGACTTTCATTCTCTCCATCTCTGCAGACAGACACTTCACCATCTTGGTCAGTTCATCCACTTGAGGGTGGGGCACCGATGATCCAGAAGTTGAGGTTTCTGACCTTCCCTTTCTTCTATCTGCGTCGGCCTTATTCCTCAGTCTGTCAGTTGCTAACACATTGGATTCCACCTCTATGGCCACATATTGCATTTGAGCTAAAGAGGTGGCTCTTCTTTCTCTCAACAAAAGACAGAAATCAGGGCCAAACGCACTAGCATAAGAAATTTTGGCCGAGGCTTCTGAGGGTTTTATTTTGGCAGGAATTTTATTATACATCTTATTAAATCTTTTGGAGAAGTCGGAGACAGACTCTCCTTCCATTTTCTTCAAAGACCCGAACTTTGTCATGTAGTACATGAAATCTTTCCTATCGCCCCACTGCCTCAGGAAAGCACTATCCAGGGCTTCGATCCCAGTAATAGCTCCGGGGACCAATCCTCTGAACCATTTCCTCACCTCGCCATCCAGGCTCTGGACAAAGACTCTCATCCATACATCTTCATTTTCAATGTTCAGGTTGTCTGCATAACTGTAGAAGGCAACCAGGTGCTCTTCTGCAGTTATGTCCCCTTCCCCAATGAACTTGGGCATGTATTTCAAGTAATCTCCAGCAGGGAGAGGATTCATAGGATGGGGTAGGACTAAGGGGGCATATCTAGCAGCGACTATGGCATCCATTCTATTCAGAGGGGGATTAGCACCAGCCATAGGAATATTAGATGGAGGAGAACTCGGAGGAGAAGGAGTTCGAAAAGGGGATACTGGGAATGAGCTTCCAGAAAATAATGGGGGATTTAGGGAGAGGACTAGTGGGCTAGAGTCAGTAGATGCTTTTTTCTGCGTAGAAGAGGCGGTAGTAACAAGAGGAGTGGGGAAGTCTTTCGCGGTCCTGGGCCTATGCCGAGGTACAACTTTAAGGGAAAGGGGAGTGACACGGATTTCACCCTCCAATCCCAGACCGAGAGAGGAAAACTCAGCAGGAACACTCTCGAAATTCAGAAAGCGGGAAACTTCAGAAAACGGTCTGATAGGGGGCTGAGGAGAAGAAAATGGAGTTTCTACAGAAGGAGGCAACGGATTACCTGGTTCAACGGTGGAAGTTTCTCCTTCAGAGGCCTTTCCTTTTCTGAAAATCACCTCGGGATCGGCTACAGGCGTAGCTAGGGGCAGCTGTGGATGGGACCACGTGTGTCTGCCTCTGGAAGCCACAACTAAAACAACAGGTTCGCTCCAATGGAGTCGTCACAATGGAGTCGCCAGGTGCATAGTAGCAATCTTCAAAGGCTTTGATACCTGATGCACCTTCAGAATCAGAGGCTCAATGTTGTTCAATCCCGGGGAAAATTTTCAACTTCGTCCCCGACAACGGTGCCAGAAATGTTAGCGTCAGAAGTCACTCCTGGATTGCTAGCAGGAGCAGAGCCCAACGCCCATCAGTTTTATGTCACGATTTGTTTAATGGGGTGATCAAATGGATAAAGACTCAAGATGGTATAGCTTTAACTCAGGAAACTGGGTCTGGCATGTAGAAAGAAAGGGAGGTCTTGATCCAACTTTTGTCAGTAAATTGATTAAAGGGTGGTAGAAGGAAAACTTGTGAGAAGGGCGAGCAAGACTGCCTTGGGAAACAGGCCTTCGGAAGCTTGAGGATGAAAAACTCAGAAGCCAAGATCCTCTTGGTCCAGAGCTTCAAGGAGCTGAGGGGTGACTCAACTGAATCCTTCAATTCCAAGTCGTTTCAGCGCTGAGAAAATCACAAGAACTGATTAGAAACAATGCGACTATTACAGTGATCCAAGCTACATCATCCTATAACAGCCACAACTCGACTGGATCCTCCAATTCCGAGTCGTTCTAACACAGTAAACAAAGAGATGGAAGGGAAGCTGACATCCATAAAGTAAGAAATCTCAAATGCCTTATACATTAACCAGAGCGACCAACGCTTCATCAAAACTTTACAATCGGGAGCCTTGCTCAACCATCGATAGATTACAAAATACAAAGACTGAGTCTATATACTCAGGAAAATTCACCTAACAGAGGCATGTTCAACCATCAAAGGCGTGGTGTCCCTTCAGCCGAATTCAGACGGATAATCCCTGTCAGACGCCACCTTAACTGCGCATGGCTCCTGCAAGGGGAGTAGCTGAGCCATTAAGTGTCGAGCTAGCGTGTGCAGACTTCCTCCGACTAGTTGAGAAATCGGCATGGCTTCTCTGGAAAAATGGGTACACAGGACCCTCTCGAGCAGACCGCTCGCCAGGCCCTCCATACTTCGCACTTAATGACTGAGGAGAGGTTTCAACTACCCCTCCTTGCCTTCATTTATTCCGAGCGAGAAACAGTATGAGATCGGATCCGACGGTGCCTGGAGATCGCGATGATCCCCTCTGTAACTGAACTCGGCACCTTTGGCCTTCTTTGCACAGCTCCTTTCTTTCCCCAAGTGACCACGGGTTGTGACCCCGCGCTTATTCCCAAGGCGCTTTCGGCGTTCGCGAATGGGAAGGAGCTAATCCCTGCTTTTGAAATTGCGATGAGCGAAGCGCTGAGACGGCTTAATCTAGCGCTATGCGTCCCTCTAGATCTGACGGCTTTGAACTCTCCCGACGATGCCGTGGGCCCCAGGTCCTGAATGCTCTCGCTACTTCGCGTATCGGGATATGATGGAGATGTTTTTTGTGCTTCGAAACCGCGATGGGCGAAAAGGCGGGGAGCCTAACCGCGCGCCAAGTGTCCGCTTCAAATGGACGGCTGAGACTGCCCCCTGATACTGTGGGCCCAACTTTAAAAGTTCTTTCCCTTTTGCGATTCGCAAGTTCGTGGATCAGAGACCCTCGACTCCCTTTTCTAAACTCCCGATCCCCGAGATGGCGATACGGGTCGGGCCCCCTTTCTAGTCAGCGCTCTCTGCATGTAGCCGTCGGCTAGAGCCCAAGTACTAACGCCTCTCGCAACTCGCGGCTTCGCGAGCTGGAGTATCGAACTTTGGCATTCTCCCCTCGCGAGGTCCCGAGACGCGATGGTCAGCGAAGGTTGACCCCTTCTGGGCACTTTTCGTAACTCGCAATATTTCGCAACTAAAAGACATAGTCCTCCCTTTGAACTTACGAACCCCGAGTTCGAGAAATAACTACTGCGCTTGTACTGATCGCGATTTACACCCCTTGAAAACCCTTTTGCGCCATACTTAGCGCGACTCGGTTAGTTGCAACAACCCATCAACCGCTGCTCTGCTCTGTCGATGAATTCTTGCTGCAGAAGAATGGAGTGCCCGCTCGCTTGATTTAAGCCTGAAATAGATTTCTTCTATGAGCTGCGCCCAGCGCTCCTCGCGCCATTTGCAATCCTGAATACTCTTGTGCCTTAGATGAAAAATGTTACTAACACTTGTGATTCTTGATACGATCACTGGTTGTTCTGGTTTCTCTTTCTTTCTTGGAATCCTCATGTTCTTCTTCATGTTTTTCTTTAGCTCTTGGGTCCATGGAGTTTCTTATAGATTCCATGCCCTAGAGATTCCACTTCTTCCTTTCATCATAGGGTCATGGATCTGGATGGACAACCAGGGATACTTTAAGGCTTCTCTTCGAGGAAGACTTCTTGAACTGGACACATACTGTCTTTCATGGTTACTACCATGGATATATGCTTCATCATTTTCAATGGATCATAGGATTAGCTCCCTCCTAACCCTTGCTTCATGTAAGAGTGCATATAATTGGCTCCCTCCGTCTAACAGAGTCCATGAATCCATCTGCATCTTTATTGTCTTCTGCAATATATAATTGGCTCTCTTGTCTAACAGAATCCACGCTTTCGTCTTGTTGTCTTCTACAAAACGTCATAAGTCTTTTTCCAATTTCCTCTTGATTGCTGACTTCTTTCTGTCTTTGCTTCTTCTAAGTCTCTTCATGATTGATTCGGCTTAGTAGCTTCCACATGATTTGTATTTCATCCTTTCATGTGTATTATCTAGTGATATCCATTTTCATTTTGTTTGTTCTTCCATAGGTATAGTTCTTCTTGGAACATATTATCTTCCAAGAGATAGATATACAAGATATGTACAAAGACGATGCAAACAAGATATGTACAGGAAATAAGCAGAGTGTTGTTACCTTTTTAGAAGAAGAAGTATCTTCCATCCTGCTTAGTCTTCTTTGTAGGTTCCTTTTCTTCATCAATTGATGCTTCGTGTTTCTCCTTCCTTTTCTTTAGCTCGGGACAATGATTCTTGTAGTGACCATACTTTCGATAGTTGAAGCATTGTACTTCTGAAATGTCTTTCTCTTGATTTGGCTTCCTCCTTGAACCGAACTTCCTTTTCTTCCTGAAGTTCTTGAATCTTATTGTGAAGGCTTGATCATCGTACTTCTTTTGGGGTTTCTCTTTTGCATTGATACTTGATTCTTCCTGAGCACAGCAAGTCCAAAGTTCTTCAAATGTCAGATACTCCTTCCTTGTGTTCATGCTTGCGGCAAATGCATCCCACATCTTGGGAAGACCATTGAGTACTATGTTCACCAATTCCTT
>ML799262.1:20297-69538 GCA_009831015.1 Picea engelmannii
TTTTATTTTTTTTCTACACCACTTCTCATAGTTTTATGCTTGAATATCAGAGTTGGGCAAAAGTTTGATTTGTTGAGTGTTCTTCTTATATTCGTCTAAGATCTTTTCTTATATGATCATGAAGTATTTGCAGCCACCTATATGGTTGTCAAAGAATTTGTAATGAAGAACATATTTCATAAATAAAACTCCACAAATAATTTCTTCGGGGTTGATATCGATTGTGCTTTGTAACCGTGTTTTCAGAATATAAAGTGTTTGAGGTTGACCTATCAAATTATCTTTTGATATTGATTGCAGTACTTTGTTAAAATTCTTTGAGATGATCAAATCATTCTCTCCTATGCAAAAGATATCGATGTATTTATATATTGTTAAGAAGATTGTGTGTTATGTTGATCACAAATTAATTTTGATGTTGAATCCCTCCTTCAATCTTTTCTTTTGTTGCACATAAAGATTATACTCAGGTTATTGAAGAACCATTTTATTTCATAACCTCAAACAAAAAAGATTTAGGTTTTGTTGCCTAGCACTCTCCTAATCCAATATATTATAGATATATCTTTTAGTCCAAGGGGAGTACTACCTCTCTAAAAATGAAGGGGGAATAATTGTAACAGCCCCTCTGTTATGACAACGAAAAGCAGAGCATAAAAGGTAATTTTTTTTTTGGCATTAGGAAATTATCGTCAACAATATAAATCATAGGAACGCAAAATCAATGACATCATAAGTAAAAGTATTATCAAATACTCATCATTGAAATCAATAGCGATGCATTCAAAACATCAACAAAAAGGATAGAGACACATAAACATAAATAGATTTGTCTCTTAGCACATCACAATAATCTTGAAAATTTATATAAACAATGATAAACCAGATAATGAATATTAAAATGACTACTCATCCAACCTACCCTACAAGGTTAGGACCTCGAGGACACATAAGAAACACTCAAGCCCAAGATCCAATTGATTTTGACCATTTAAGGTCTCAGGGCTGGCGAGTGTTCTAAGGAACAAAGAGTTGTCTACATCCCACTAACACCATCAAGTCCAAACCAACTAAATATATCATCAACATCAACAATAATCAATGACACAATAATGTACTGATAACCGATCACACATCACATAAATTCCAAGGCGCAAGAGAACTTTAATCACTAAATCCACCATACAATGGCAGAAGACAAGGCACAATGCAATCAACTTTCTTTATTTTCAAGGCACAAAATAAAACATCAACTTTACTCCAAGGCACGTGATAAATCAATTAATGAAGTCAACCATAAATCAACATTATTCCAAGGTGTGTTATTGATCTAAATACTGAATTAAACATAAATCAACGTCATTGCCATGCACACAATTAATCTAAACACCTAGGAATTCACACATCAACATTGTTACAATGCGCGCAAGTAATTTATAAAGTGAAAACCTTTATGCGTCATCGAGGTCCATTAAGCAATGCAATCTAACTACTAACAATCATGCATCAATGATACTTAAAGGTCCAAGGTAATCTAATCACTTTATCAATCAAATCAATCATTAACCATGGCACAATAGTTATCAATTAAATTATGAGGCACAAAAAGTAATCTAATCTATTAATTCCAGGGCACATGAGAATAATTATTTTTATTCCATGGTGCAAGTAATCAATCATTCAATCAATCATATGTCACATTAAATCCGTGGCACAAGTAAACTAAACACATAACCATTGGTTCTTCATTGTGCAAGAGAATATAAATAGTCTTAGTGTAGTTCAAGGTGTCGCTATTAGGTGTTATGGTATACTATATATCTTATATAATTCTCTTTCATTCATTTTAGAACATAAACAACACAATTTAGAACCTCTTAAAGATTGACTTTAATATGGTGGTGCACTTCGAAGATGGTTAACGATAACTCTAGGGACCAACTAAAATGGTTTCCATTAAATCCATAAATAAAAAGGGAAGGTATACAATTAAATGTTTCCCAATTATATGCACACAATAATTCATTAATCTAACCCTTAAAGTGAGAAGAGCACATTGAGAAACATTTAACTAATGTTGGGAATTTAAGGATAGGCAATTTATCAATGGAAAGTGTAATTAATTTTTTTTTAGGATACTAAATTAAAACCAATGAATTATTCAAATCATATACTACAATAAAATCCATTTATATCAATAACCACTTAACCTTTCAATTTTAATGCATGGGTCACATACAAAAAAACAACTCTATGGGCAAGTATTCTTACCACCCAAGGCAGAGATAAATGAGGAACAAGTCTGGGCAAGGAATCAGACATCGAGTGGGTAGTTTCCCACCCACGCAGAGATAATAAAGGAAGGGGAAAACGTAGGGATCTAATACCCACAGTATCACATAGATTGCATGCTACTCTCAGATATTTGGAAGGGAAAAAACACAGGGATCTAGCACCACCCATAAGCTTGCATAGGTTTCATGCTAAGCACAGGGTTTTGGTAAGGAAAATCGCTAAGTAAACCAAGTTAAATTCACTGAGCATAACTAAGGAATTATTTTGAGCAAGGAGTGGTAATATGTTGAGTAATGAAGCCCAAAATTGTTGAGCAAAGGAGTGCTAGGATGATGCGTAATGAAACCCAAAACCACTGAGCCAAGGAATGGTAATATGCTGAATAAAAAAACCCAAAATCACTAAGCAAAGGAGTGGTAAGATGTTGAGTAATGAAACCTGAAATAACTGAGAAAAGGAGTGGTAATATGTTGAGTAAAGGAACTTGAAATCGCTGAGAAAAGGAGTGGTAAGATGCTGAGTAAAGGAACCTGAAATCCCTGAACAAAGGAGTGGTAAGATGTTGAGTAAAGAAACCCGAAATCGATGAAAAAAGGAGTGGTAAGATGTTGAGTAAAGAAATATGAAATCACTGAGAAAAGGAGTGGTAAGATGCTTAGTAAAGGAACCCGAAATCACTGAGCAAAGGATTGGTAATATGTTGAGTAAAGGGGGAAGGCCAGTGAGCTCATAACTCGTCCAACGTGTAGAGAACAAGCATCAAGGGTGCTGGGCAAGTTTTACATATAAAAACGTAGAAAAAACACTCAAAAAAATTGGGAAGAGAAGAAAATGCAGAGCCCTATTCCTTCTCCAAAAGGAATCAAACAGTGTTATATTTATCAAAATAAATCCACAATGTTATACTATGTTTCTCTTTCAATAAGATTTTAACTCAGGCCCACCATGAATAAACAATGTTATACAAACAAAATGTAATCAAAATACAATAAAATCAGTGTCATACTAACGACCCTATGGGATAAAATTTTGCAGATCCCTTTACTCCTCCACAAAAACAAATCAGGGAAGACAAACAAAATTGTTGGGTGGAGAAGAAATGAAAGGAAGAGATGAACAAATTTTCATTGAGTGTAATACTTGAATCAAAAAGGTTAAAAGGATAAAAAAATGCATAGATAAATCTAGAAGATGAAACGCCAGGAGGGAGCTCTAAAACTTGGGAAAATTCGAGGGCCATACATAGAGATAACAAAATAACACTAAGAAAGACAATGAACGCAAGGTTGCACTTTCCCCATCAATGCAGAGGGGAAAAAATCATGGATAAAAGAGATGCAACTCGCTGGACAAGGGAAGAACGGAAACACAAAGAATAATTTGTTGAATTTGAGCGAGGAAGCCTTCAATTGCAGAGGGAACTAAAAATCATCGAGATCCTTAAGATTTTAGCAGAACCCTTTTATTCTAAAAACATCTTACAAAAATTGCATGGACCATCTATACTCTAATGACATCTCACTAAAAAAAACATGCCGAAACCAATGTCCAAATCAGCAAAGTTTAAAGCTTGTACAACTTGAATATGAATATAATACAAATTTTCAATAAAATACTGTATTTGATGACGGAAAGTCGAATATTTTCTCCTGTGCTTGTGATTTTTCCATCTCCCCGCTTGCTAACCATAAATACTTCACCGGTACCTCTCAGCCAATGCTAGGGGTACCTTCCCCCTCATCCCCCCTAGCCGCAAAGGGGCCACGCACAACCACAACAAGAATACTCTATCTCCCATCTCGCCTCGCAAGGTAGAGCTACCAATCGCTCTCTCTCGAGTTGGGTATCCCAACTCTCAAAAGAAAAAATAGTCATAATTCCTACAGCATAACCTTACTCCAAACAGTCATGATCCATTCCTCCTCTTATCCATTTCTTTTATATAATTTTCTTAGTGAACTCTTTCCATTTCCACAATTAATTCATTTTTTTTAAATAATTAGGAATTACTCCCCCCATACACTTGTCACCCATTCCCTTAGTTACACCAATAAATTTACCATTTAATTTAATTAAATGTCAAATTCTCTCACCCATCCTAAAAGTGCTCCTAAACTCACTCCTACTATCTCTTTAATACCTTTATTTCCCATTTATGACCGACGCCTTTCTAAAATGGAGTTGAGTTAAATTAGGGATGTTCTCTAGTTAAACTAGACTTATATACCTTTCTATGCTTACACATTCTTGTTCACTTTATTCATTTCTTATTTTAATTTATATTTTTTCTATTTACTTGCACAAGTGTATTAATCGCTCCTTAGGATTTATTTTTATTTTCATCGATTCTTAATTTGATTTAATTTAAAAATTTAGTTTTTAGTCTTCTCACTCACTTAGACTTAGTCTTAGTTAAATCTTTATTTGAAAAATCCTAGACCCTTAGGGATTATGCTTAATAAATTCATTATTTAGTTAATTAATTAATTAATTAATTAATTCGGAAGGTGCTCAAGATTTAAGGTTTCACATTCGATCAAGTTTTCTAGGCCAACTAGATTCACTGACTAATTTTTTTTATACCACGACATTCCCTTCAAGACACACTTTGTTCTCCAAGGGCGCCACTCACCTTTGATTCAAATTTTAATTATGTGACATGCCCTTCAAGATGCACTACATGCTCCAAGGGTTCCACTCGCCTTTGGTTCTAATTTTAATTATTCGACGTGCCCTTCAAGACGCACTACGTGCTCCAAGGGTGCCACTCACCTTTGACTGGTTTTGGTAGTTGTCCAACCCTTGGAGTCAATAATCCATTCATGCAACATTGTGAGAGACTAAGGGCCTCTAAGGAATACGGGCCCTACCTTATTTATCCCCCCTTAGAATCTTCGTGAGTGATTGTCTCAGTCTTCCCTCACAACATCGCAGATCTCTCAAACTAGGTAATCATTAACCTACAATTCGAGCCACGCTGTGAGTGCTAGTAGGATGTGGCAGGGATGCTACCACACCTCTCCCTCAATATCTGGTTGTTGTGCATGGCCCCTTTACTCCTTATGTGAGTCTTATTAGAAATCAATTATCAGCCTGCATCCATCAATGAAACAATGTCAATGATCCATAAACAACACCATAATATACCCGATCATATGTCACATATGCATAAATAAAAATACATAAACCAATACAGTCCACTCCCTGACTCGGTCTAGAGTCCAATGAGTTCCATTGACACCATTGGAATCCTCAATATTTCAAGTGTCCTACACACTCAGGGGAAACTCATGAATAACATATGTCAATACATAGATATCAAATAACATAAAATCATAATCCATCAACATCATCATAAGAATCCATAAGCAAACAAACAACCATATACTAAAACCGGATCACTTGCACACAAGTGTCCTCAAAGAATAATTCAATAACATGTGCTCGCAAGAGTGGGATGTTACATACACCCCCTCGTGTTTTAAACTTCGACTTGAAGTTTCAAAGTACATAAATGAAGTAAATGAATTATCTGACAATATCTAAATGTCTAACTATCAAACAAATATGGAAAATGTTGGTGCATATCATATGCGTCCTCCCAGGTAGTCGAGTGTGGAATACAATTGTACCACTGGACCTTGACCTGATCAACTGTTCAACGTTGTAGTTGTTGAATGCGATGGTCCAAAATGTGGATTGGCTCCGCCATAAGCGCACCCTCATCTGACACTTGAAAATAACTCATTTCAATCACATGTGTAGGATCACTAACATAATGTCTCAAAATAGATACATGAAAAACATCATGCATATGCCTCAAATAATTAGGCAAGGCTAGTCGATAGGCCACGATCCCTTTCTTTTTCACAACTTTGAAAACTTCGAAAGGTCCCAAAAACCTAAGAGAGAGTATAGCACCCTTTCCAAACTTGATCAAACTCTTGTGTGGTTTCACCTGCAAGAAGACTAGATCACCAACTTCATTACTATGGTCAAAGTGATGCACATCAACATAACTTTTCTATCGATATTGCACCTTTTTAATCCTTTTTGTTATCATTTTCATTTGTTCTTTCATTTCTTGGATAGCTTCTGGTCCTACAAAGACCCTATCCTCAATTCGATCCTAGCTCAAAGGCATCTGACACGGTCACCCGTAAAGAAACTTGAATGGAGCCATATTTATGGTGCTTTGATAGTTGTTGTTGTATGCAAACTCTACCAGTGACAAGAAATCTTCCCAACGCTTATGTTGGTCCATCACATACATATGCAACATATCTTCCAATATTTGGTTTGTTCTTTATGTCTACTCGTCTGTCTCCAAGTGATATGCGACACTAAAGTTAAGTTGGGTTCCCAAGGCCTTTTGGAAACTAGTCCAAAATCATCCTGTAAATACCAATCCTTGATCAAATATGATCCTCTTAGGCACACCATGCAATATCACAATCTCGCTGATAAACACTCTAGCTATTTTTGGCGCCTAATACATCATACACACAGGAATAAATTTTTCACTCTTCGTCGATGTGTCAACTACAACGAATATTGAGTCGTTCCTTCTTGTCGTCAACAAAAATCCCACAATGAAGTCCATAGAAATGACCTCCCATTTCTATTATGGAATAGTGTGTGGCTGTAGTAATCCTGCCGGATGTCTATATTCATCCTTCACTTGCTGACATTCCAGACACCTTTCCACGTAGTTAACTATGTCTTCTTTCATTTATTTCTAAAATAATAAGGGCTTAAGGTCTGCTTTCATCTTCGTGACTCCTAGATGAGCCATGTACACTGCTCTATGAGATTCATTTAAGATTAATCTTCTCAAATCGTCGTTAAGAGGTATGTAAATCCGGTTACTATACCTCATTAAACTGTCCAATGTAAATCCCTCAAACTTTGGTACCAACATGGTGTCTTGGCTTATATTTTCCTTAACCTCTTTATACCAGTCATTGTTGCACTGTAAAGTTAGAATATTTTCTCGAAGATTCGTCTGAAGAGGTATCACCGAAAATATGTGTGGTCTCCAACTCAACGCATCTTCCACTCTGTTTGATGTCCCTTTTATGTAGGTAATCTCAAAATCTTACTCGCTAAGAAGTTTTGACCAACACCTTTGTCGCGCATTCAAGTCACTTTGCATAAAAAAGTGTTGTAAGCCATAGGGGTATGTTTTCAGTTTGATTTTTTGTCCAATCAGGTAGTGCCTCCACACTCTCAGGGAATACACAATGGCCAACAACTCTAAATCATGTGTCATGTAGTTCTCCTCATACTTCTTAACTTCCTTGAGATGTAAGTGATCACTCGATCGTCTTGCATCAAGACTCTACCTAAGCCTTCCTGGGATGCATCTGTGAATACCAAGAAGTTCACTTCCATGCCGGGGAATTTTAGTATCGACGCTAACGTCAATAGCTCCTTGAGCCTTCGAAATGCTTCCGCGCATTTTTTGGTCCATACAAACTTCTTGTTTTTCTTCTGCAATTTCGTGATCGGATTTGTTATATTTGAAAAACCTTCAACGAACCGTCTATAATAACCAGCTAAACCCATGAATATATGTACTTTCGGTACGTTCATTGACACAGGCTATTCTATAATATCCTCTACCTTCGTTGGATCCACAATGATGCCTTTGTTGGAGATAACATGCCCCAAATAATGAATCCTCGATTGATAAAAATACAATTTTGAAAGTTTCCCATATAATTTGTCCTCTCGTAAACATTGTAGTACCAAGTGAAAATGTTCGTCATGTTCTTCCGTCATCCTAGAATATATAAATATGTCGTCAATGAATACGTGAAAAAACTTATCCAAGTATTCGTGGAACACCCCATTCACCAAGCTTATGAATACCCCTAGGCATTTGTCAGTCCAAATGGTAAAATGGTAAACTCGTACTGCTCGAACCTCGTCTTGAATGTGGTCTTAGGAATTTATTCCTCTTTGATCCACAACTGGTGATATCTCGATCTTAAGTCAATCTTCGAAAATACCGTCTCACCTTTCATTTGGTCAAAAAAATCATCTATTCTTGGAAACAGATATTGGTTCTTGATCATTGCCTTGTTCAATTGACACTAGTCAATACAGAGTCTCCATGACCCATCCTTCTTCCGTATGAAAATAAAATTTGCACCCTAAGGTGACACACTTTGACATATAAGTACTAGGTACAACAACTTCTTTAGTTGCATTTTCAACTCCTCTAACTCAAACGTTGAAATCCGATAAGGCATTCTTGTTATTGGTTTAGTTCCATGTTTTAAGTGGATGGTAAATTCTAGCTCTCTTTCGGGTGACAAACTTGGTAAGTTTTCTAGGAACACGTCTGAAAACTCTCATACTACCAGAAGGTTTTCTAATCCTTCTTCCATGCCCTTGTCATTTAGTGCTAGGATTTCATATAGCTTGCATCCCTTGCACATGCTCTTTCGTAGATGTAGGGAAGAAATGAACCTTAGGGAAACTCCCTAGTTTCCTCCTACAATCACTTGTCTATGTCCCTCATCATCGGTCAAACTAAATCATTTTGTCTTATAGTTGAGTATCACATCAAGTGATTCCAACCAGTCCATACCGATCACGACGTCATAATATCCTAATATTGTGACATACAGGTTGGCCTTCATTACAAAATATCCTAGGTTGAGGCTACAGTCCGTAACCTTTCCCCAACCTCCTGCTTGGCTCTCGAAGCCATTTCCATGTAGCTAAAATCATCTGGTTCAACTACCTTTACCTTAATTCATTTTAGCGCTTCACTAGAAATAAATCTCTCTGTAGCACCGATATTTATCAAAATACTAAAGGTCTGTTCAGCAATGGTACCTGACGTCTCAAGCACACTAGAATGGAACTCGACCTAGCAATAATCACCATTGCATGAATCTGATGGGCCTTTCCCAAATATCCTACTGTAGTCTGTCTAGCTGACCCGACTTCTCTGGCTCTCTCAATCGGACTGTCACATCAGTAATGTGGCTCTCCACATGTCCATCATTCGTTCTTTGGTCCAATACTTTTGGTCCCTGAAGTAGAAGCTAGGGGCCCACCAGCCTAAAACCCTGGTCTGTTATGTTGAACATGCCTAAAATGATACTGCTCTAGACGACACTAGTGGTGGTGTTGTGGTACTATGTAGGGAGTCCACTGCTAAGGCACCGATCATCGTGGTGTTGTGAACGCATATCCTCTCAGAGTACCTCGAAACCCTAAATAATGTCCAGCTGGTGTCTAATGTTGTTGCGCACCCGATGTCTCCTGTCCCATCAGTCTCATATGATTCATGCTATGACCCCCACTGATAAGCTCTTCCTCACCTATGAGGGCCTTCTGGACTATATCGCACAATGTCTGAGGAATTAGGATCCTCACTTTCGCATGAATGTTAATGTTAAGGCCAAACACAAACTTTTTGACCTTGAGCTTCTCGATGTTCATATGTGGAGGATACCTAAAAAACTCCATGAAATGGGCCTTATACTTGGGCACCGTATAATGATCCTGTCACAAGTCATTGAAATCATTGAGCTGGCACTCAATGAATTCCTCTGAAAAGTACCTCTCCTAGAACCTCTCCTTGAACAACTCCCATGACATGTCTTCAATGCCCATGTTCATTTGTGGCAAGAGAATCTTCCACCATATAAAAGTGCTCATCTTCAACTGAAGTACCACCATGCAAAATTTCATGTTGGAGGTGTAGTCACAAAGTGTGAAGCACATCGCCATGTTCTCCAACCATGCCTCGGTGGTTGTGTCATCCATGGAACCCAAGAACTCAGGAAACTTTACCTTCTCAAGTTATCTGTGAATGATACTAGTATCGGCTGTTGAAGGAAAATCTTCCTGCAGACAGGTAGATCTCCTCAAAGAGATAGATTCTTAACTCTAAGACAGAAAGTGCTTATCATGGTCACTGACTTCCTTTTAGGTCTACACAAACTAATGCATGGAGAGGAAGGAGGAAAGACGTACCTTTTATCGGTGTTTGTCCCCGCATGCTCCGAGTTGAACTCCAATCTTGAGCTCCTCGATAAGCCCTGTAGACAAACAAAGTACAACCACTTCCTATTCTATCGAGATTAGTTCGAAGCAGACCTATCTACTTAGAGACAAATTGATGTAATGTCAAACACAAATTAGAAAGAAACAGGCCAATCATATTACATTAATGAAGACAAAATGTTACTTACAGCCATAGATGGAATGTAGCAGTTTCGTCAAGTTCTCCTTGCCTAACCCTTGCTCAAAATCTCCACGATCGGAATGACGATAGCTTCACTGATTAGCCTCCACTTCACTGTGTGTTCCTATGAGATCATAGGTTTCATGCTTCTCATCCCTTCTCCAAATATCACTTATGAGATCATAAGTTTGGTATGATTCTCTATCCCGGTCCCCTTTCACCATGAGAAAGCTTTCTTATATAGCCTTGGAGAGGCTCAACAACTTGAGATATCTTTGGGGTGAGTTGAGGATTTTCCTCCTTCAGTTAGGGATCTACCCTAAGATCATGGCTTGATTGAGGACTTGAATCCAACTGCCTTCTAAGAGTGAAAATATCCTTCCCCCATTCTTCTCAACAAATCAACTGCTGCCCAGAATAGGTAGCGCTCCCTCAAAAGGGCACTCAGAGAGTTATAACGCTCCCTAGTAATGTATAGGGGAGCGCCAACACTCCTGAGGGTAGGAGCACTCCTACAAAAGGGAAAATGAGTGTTATAATTCTCCCTGATAGCTTACAGAGGGGCGCCAGCACTCCTGAGAGAGGTATAGGGGAGTGCTCTCCTCCAAAAACTCATTTTTTTGGGTGTTTTTAGATGGCAAGAGGTTCATAAGCCCAGTTAACCATTCCTCCTCTTCCAAATCAAGTGTTTGATCTGTGTCAAGTGTCTTTCTCATGTCTTTATAGGCATGACATAGGCATCATGGCAGTATTCTTTGTTTGACACTTGCGACACTTGTGATTAAAATGCGACACTTATCAAAGTGAGTAATGTTGATGTGTAATAGATTGCCCCCCAAAGTATGAAGTTAGAAGATGATAACTGATAACTGAAATACTTTGTAGACTTTCAAGCAAGGGTATAGACACAAAGAACCTAACAAAAGCTGCACACAAACATCCAACAAATATTATGACATGTTTCAAACCCAAGGCAGGCATACCTATGCTTGGGTGATCAAGACTTGCAAGATATGGCCGCCATAAAATACATTGCGGATCCATAATTGTATTGATAAAAGGTATAGCCATCGAGGATACAGTGTGGATATATACTCATATGACCTGAACTAATCATAGCCACGAAGAATACACAGTGGATCTATGAGATGACAAGACATAGCCACAACCAATACAAAGTGGATCTATGTGACATTATATGTGCCATTGTTCAAGAGAAACTCCTTCGCAACCTGGGAAAAGTACATATCAGAGTGATGACTCAACCCAGGGTCTTCTTACCGATCCCGATGTAGTACGAATATAACCATGTGAATATATGTCCTGATTTCAAACATGGCAGAAACCACTTGATTACCGGTCAATGATGTAAATCGTTAACAAGCACGAGGGAGATCACCATTGATGTCAATGATTCCCAAGGTACCTGAGTACATTCCAACGAATGTGAATGGATGAGATGAAGTAGAACATACGTGGAATCATCCGATCAGAGGTCAATGATGTAAACCTACTGTCGGACGTGAGGAGGCCTGCCATTGAGGAATGCAGGTCCCAAAGTACTAACTGGTTTCTAAGTCTAATTCCTGGATAATGTGTTGAAGTCGATAGGAATAGGCTCGTCGAAGGAGGGCCTTGATGTATCCCCCATCAACGACATGAAACAGACATAGATATGTAATTGGTAGATTTAATGAACATGGACTGACATAGGTATTGAGACAAGATATTTGTGATGGCTGACTCTCAAGGTGGATACTTCCCTTGAACACTGAGGTACAATACCAAAAACATGACATGGACCAAAACATGATGATGCAATGGATACTGTGACTTTCGTCGGGTGACCCAAAGGAGTAAGAAAAAATCAGAGGATTGGTTCAGTGCAGAGGTTTAGCGGATTAATATGTGTGCAAATACAAAGTGTCGTGCTCAAGGGTGACTCTAAGAGTTACTTGGTAATGTTCTCAAAAAAACTGCTTGGCTTGCTTCTTTCAATTTTTCCCCCCATCCAGATAGACGAGTACCTCTTTTTAATTTAACGAACTCGAGGAGGATAACACATGCTCGATAAAACTCACCTTCGGTAATTTCCTCTTCCTTTGTTTAAAGAAATAGAAGAAGTAAGGGTTCGGTCCCATATGGGCCTGCCGATGTTTTGTTTAGCGAGTCAAAAGACAGAAAACTCGAAGGTTTTTCATGATTATAGAGTCGGGAAAAACACTTAAAAGAGAACTCTCTCAGTTCCTTTTTCGTAAATTAGTCTAACGAGACCGAAAAAGAGATAAACTATCGCTCAACAGATGTTTTCTTCAAATACTTTAACGAGCGTGAAGAGAACAAGGTCGCTCGACAATCTTTTCATCTTTAGAGAGTCTGAAAAGAACTTAAAGATGACTCCAATGTTGTCATTTTTTGTAATGTTAGTCTCGCAAGGCCGAAAAAGAGATAAATTATCACTCGAAAGACGCCCTTTCAAACATTTTAATGAGTGGGAAAGGAAGCAAGATCACTCGACAATCTTTTCATGTTTAGAGAGTCTGAAAAGAGCTTAAAGGAGACTCCAGTGGGTTCCTTTTTCGTATGTCCATACAGTTCTGAAAAAGAGATAAAAGTCTACCCGAATGCATTCTCATGTATTTACGAGCATGAGAAAGAACAAAGACGAAGCTTGGTATGCCCCCAGCTTGAAAGGTAGTGTCTTAACTCCAGAATGGTCATCAAAGGCTGGAGACATGCCCTCCAAGCTTCAATTCATTCACCGAGTCTAAGGTCATCACCAATTTCTCTAGTAGATGAGAAAAAGGAGAAGGGTGGATGAAAAGAAGGTTCAAGAGAGGTAATTGTTTCATTTTTTAACGAGCTTGACACAGGAAAAGAACTATTCTCAGGACCTATGTTTCATTTTTTAATGAGCTTTCCACAGAGAAGAGAAACTATGCTCATGGTTTCGTCCGGATCATGGCTTCCAAGAGGATAATTCTCTGGAAGGGTACCATGTCAATGGATAAAACATGGTCATGGCCTCCAGGAGATCTTCGTTGGATGGAAGATAATCACTCAAGAAGGAACACATGTCGAGGGTCGCGATAGGAGTAAGTAGATCAGGTTCCAATAACCCTACCGAATAAATCACCATGTCCACTACCGGATCCAAATCGTCAGAAGTTGAAATCATGGGAGATGATGAAAAATCAACACCAGGAGGGGAGATAGATGGTATATCTGCCCGAACTTCTTCACGAGGGGGAAGAAAAGAGGATCGGTGACAGTTATTATCCCGAGGTAACTTGTCAATGTGAAACATTTCTAGAATAGATTCATTCGAAGGAAAAGTTGGGGAAATGTAGTCGATCACAGACGACAAGGAACTCAACCGTGATTGCATCGAGGAACTATCAAGTGCCAATAGATGTTGGGAATTCGACGAGGGAGAAGCAGATGAGATAGAAACGTATGATGTTTTGGCTAGACTAAGTGGCACGGTGTCACTTAGTGCATCGAATTCCAACGGACAAGGTACAATATGAGGGTCAGATGATTCCAAAGATTGATAAGCTGCGGTCAAAATCATATCGACGGTGGCAATATGATGTGTATTCGGTGGAAGTGGTGTAGGGAAGGTACCCATGAGGCTAGAATCTTTTAGTAAGCCAACACCAATGCTTTCATACATGATCTTGTGGTCTCCCAAGAAATGAATATTGTTGGTAGCGGGAACGCGAGCATCAGTTGTGCAGAAATCCAATTGATCAACAGTGACAATTCTTCCCTGATGAGGAAATTGGACACATCGGAAAACTGATGAGGCAACGACAGTCATAGCATAAAACCAACTTCTTCCAAGTAATAAGTTATAATCAAGGGGAGCATCAACCACCTCGACATCAACAGTAATAGTTTTTCCACCCAATTGGATGGGCAGGGACTGTAAAAGCCCATGAGGATGAAAACCTCACCCATCGAAGGCGCGTAACATCATTGGGGATTTGTTGAGTGCTGGTGATTTTAAACCTTTCCAACACGCTAAAGACATGACACAAATCGAGGCTCCTTCATCCAGAATAGTTCGATGGATTTGTTGATTGTGAACAACAACATCAACTTGGAAAGCAAGTTGGTGGGAGAGTCGAGACGCATAATTATCCAGGTTAAATATGATCTGATTGGATGACTCAGGATCAATAGCACCAGGAGCAGTCAAGAGCATTCTACGTTGACTGGGGAAGTGTTGTAGAACTTCTAACGTATACATAGCACACGGTGCTTGAGCCAAATCTTCAACAATGTTGTAGTTTTGGGCAGCACATGAACTAGGATTAAAGGTATCTTTGCGGATAGTTCTCTTAGGAGGGCATAAGATAGAGTCAAACGTGGGTTTCTCAATATGAAGTGGTCCAGATGGAGGATTAACCGATGGAAGACTAACAGAGGATGATGATGGATCCGGTAAAGTGTCGGCACCGTTAGTGTCTTTTCCTTTGTCATGGTTACCTGGTGTGTCGTATGTCTTAGAGCGAGTGGTCAAATTGATCCCATTAAACATATAAATATGTGCACTCGATGAGGCCTCATCATTAGGATCACTAGAAATGCCCCCGGGAGAGGGGGTTTGAGCAACCATGGATTGCTGCTGTGGAAAAGGTTGAGTAAGCACAACGGGTTGTGACTTCCCTTGGAAAATTTTGGCCACTTCATTGCAAAGTGGACAATCTCGAGTGTAGTGATTTTCACCACAAATGATACACGAGAATTTCAGTTTCTGTTGTGGTTGCTTTTCGGTAGTAGGTGTTTGATTTTTGGGTTGTTCATTATTATTTTTTGATTTATTTTTTGTCTTCTTCTTGCCTCCAGATTGTTGTGAAGGGGTAGATTGAACTGCATTCACCTCAGAGATCTGAGTTTGGGGGCAGGTAGAGGAGGGTGTAGTCGATTTGGAAAAAGATTGGGTTTTGACGAAACCGATAACACCATCTGCATGAGATGAGGATGATGGTTTAGAAGGATCGGTATTAGCTCGAGCAACATTCAGAAGAAAATCATACAAAGTACTAGATTGGGAATAAACCAAGTCTAAGTACTGAGCCTGAGCAATGACTTGTTCCTCTGTGACCGCACCACCCATAGCGACATTGCGAGCAATTGGGGGTAACCGTGATTTAGTAAACCATTCCGCCAATAGTATGTCGGGAATGACTGTCTTGATCATCCTTCGTTGTCACCTCCACTCATGAATATGGTCAGAGATATGCACAGAGTTAGTTTGACGAAGGGAGGTCAAGAGTTCAATACCCGTCTCGTAGCGAATAGGCAGTTGAAAGTGCATGAGGAAAGACATGTCAAGGGAATTTAAATCATGAAAAGAAGCACGTGGTAGTTCAATGTACCACTTTGTTGTTGAACCGGTAAGTGTTCGCTGGAAAAGACACAAACATATAGAATCATCCATGAGGGAGTTTGATGAACACCACAAATGGAAAGTCATCACATGGTTGTTCGGATCTTCGCTAGGGTTTCCGTCAAATTTTGGAATATCAGAAGGAAGCTTAGCTGGAATGACTGGCCAAATCGGTGAATGAGAAATAGGATCTTTAGTTAATCGAGACAAGTCTCGGAGATCCAGAGTCACAAGGAAAGGTAGTTGTCGGTTAATTTGCGAATGATATTGGTGCGGCATAGGAACACCAGTAGGACCATAGACTTGGTTAGGTGGATAGTTGTAACTAGTAGTTCCTCCTACATACGGTTGTTGTTGTCTAAGATAAGAAGGATTCGATGGTCTATGAGAAGCATTGGAATAACCCGGTGGGTTCTGAACATTATAGGCCGGGTGATTTATTTGCCCATGAGGAGGATAAACATTTTTCCCTTGAGAATGGTAAGGAGCAGATCCCAGAGGCAGATACACATGAGGCCCATGAGGAGGATAATAATGTAGTCCTGGAGAACTCCAGGTGGTGTTTTGGATGCCGCCCAAATAAGATTGCCCGTAAGATGTTCCGGAAGGGGCAGGATTGGATACTCCTCATAGTGGGTTATTATATAAGTCCCCCCCAATGTGGGGTTGGGTAAAAGTGCCTCCTGAAGATACTCCCTAGGATTGTGAAGGGTTTCCAACAAACGAGGGTTGCCCCCTACCAGCGGTGGATTTATGATCGGGGTTTGACTGGAAAACGAAGGTTTCCCTCTAGGAGGAGCATGAACAGGGGGCTGTCCCTCGGGAGGGGTAGGCCCACCATTGAAAGGTAGTCCTCCAGGAGGGAAAGGTATGTTGGATGGTGGTTTCCCTCCTGCCGATTTTGTTTGGCCAGCAGGGGTCTACGTTCTCGGGTGAGAATATGTCCCAGCAGGATCATGTGGAACATGTGGAGTTGTAGAGTAAAAGATTGTAGAAACAGGGGTAGAGATTGAAGTGCTTAGGGGATGAGTAGAGGTAATGAGTCCAGCATTATGATGGACTTGTGTTGGTGTAGCGGTAGGGTGAATAACCTGATCGACTGGGTGATTCATGGTTTGACAAGATGGTCCTGTTTCACTAGGAGGTTCATGAGGATTAAAGGGTTGTCGAATAGATTCGAAATGTTCATAGAGATTGCGTCCCGATGAAGTCCTCCATACAGAACGAGCAGGTGTGGGATTGGTTTCTACTGCAGTGCTGGGATGAATAGGATTTCTATACTCATCACCAAATATTGGTTCTGTGGATCCCATATATGTTTCGGTAAAGATCCTCTCCAGTAATCGTGGGACTTCTTTGTCTATGACGTTCCCAAGGGAGTCTAAACGAACCAAAAGTGGTTCGAGAGGAGTTACCTACATAGATGTAGTGGGATTTTCAACCGTGACCAAAGCACCTTTTGAGTTATCTAACGGTGGAGAAACAACACTTTCAGCGTCAGATTGATTTTCTACCTCTCTACGGTAGTTGTATTCTGGAGGGTTAGGAGGTAAGGGTTGATAGCCTTCCGGAGGCAGCCCTTGTATCCTATGTGATCGGGGAAGACCTTTATCGTCTATGGGCTGAATTGTGGAGAAAAACAGAACACACTGAAAATCTAGGGCCAACTAATGAAAAGAAACAGCATGCACTAATAAAATCTAGGAATCAAAGAAGCAGACAAAACTTCTCTCGATCACCGTACTAGTTGGTGATGAAATCCAACGTCACGTGATCAAGTCGAGAAGGGGCTGGGATATGGTGGAATAGTTACAATGGCGACCTACTTAGCAGAATTTCACCTTGGTGCAAGCTTCCACACAGTAATTGTGGATTTACCCTCCAAGGAGCCTGAGTGAGTTTGACCAATGTCTGTTCCAGGTACAGTGAGACTTCCCTTCACCGTCACCTTGTGTGAGACCCTAAATATTGTGGCTACTAAGGTCACCAACTCGTAGTCAGCCCCTGGGCGGGTATAGTCGGCAGTCCAGTCGGAATGTATGGGTAGGATAACAAGTCTGAAATCAGCTTGAAAGGCTCCCACACATAATCGTGGGTATACCTTCCAGTGACCCCCAATATACGATCCGACCACTACAAACAGTTGGGCCATGGAGGGATAATATTCGTAACTCACCTGAATGAGACCTCGTGCATAACCCCTGTGTGAGAGGGGGATCCCAGCAAGACAATATGACAATTGGATTTAACTCTCCCTACCGCAAGATACTAAGTTTGTTTGATAGATTTGGAAATTTATCCTTTCAACCTATTCCAAATCCCTACACCTTAAACTAATGTAGGTTTGCTAAAAAAGATGTAAAAAGTCTAATAGATTTTAGTTAAGCGTTGATTTTAATGGTTGTTGTTTACTCAGAGGGTGTACAAAAGTGAAATTGATGGAATGATGACTCAATTCCCAAAAATATGCTTGAAATATGATAAGCAATCGTTTCTTTTCAATGACTACATATTTAAGGGAAAGAGGAAGAGTTGTTTTCACTATCGAACACTTGATAAGGAATTCCCTCAATCAATTTTGTTCTCAATCAAATCCAATATAATGCTACAACATTTCAGAAAAGCTTTCTAGTATGCCAATTAATCACTAAGATGTACTTTTGTCGTTTGTATGTGAATGATAATCAATTCAATGCAAAACTTCTCCTGCCAACTACCCTTTCAGATCAAGGAAATTCAAACAAGAATATGCAGATTTCACACAAACAACACACCCTTTTGCAATCAAACCAGAGAGAGAAAACCAAAAAACACAAAAGGAAGGAGAAATAGATTGGACAAGATGACCTCAACGAACCAAATGAGAAGAGTTATAGACTTCTGATGTCCTTCACTAGAGTTCTTTCTCAGTCGGATAGGAGAGAAAAAACAGAGGGTTGATTTCAAGATCTCAACAACAAAAACTCAAAAATAAGGGAGAAGGGCATAAAATATGAACAATAAGGTGTTTACTTCTCAGGAGGAAGCATGTCAAAGATCAAAGGAAGAATCAAAGGGCATGTCAAAGATAAAAGGAAGAATCATTGAATCACAAAGCAACTCAGCAAGTAAAAAACATGGTTTGGACCTCCAAAAAAAAATGCAATTTTTGAAGATATTTTGTGCAAAAAGGGGTTGGTGCTCTGGTGTAAGGGACACCAGGGCATTATAAATCTCTATCTAGCACTTTCAGGGAGTGTTGGCACTCCACTAACATGGGCACAGGGGTGCCAGGCTTAAAAAACTCATAAAAATGTCCAAAAACCCAAAATTTCAGTCAAATTTTGACAGTCAAGCTGAATGTGATGGGGTAAAGAGTCAATCAAAATATGAAATCAAACATATGGGGTAAACAAGGTCTGAAAAAAAAGGGTAATACAAGGTCTATGAGGAAAAATCAAAACCAAAAGTTTCGATTCGATTCCCCAATGGAGTCGCCAGTTTCTGTTGAAGGAAAATCTTCCTGCGGACAGGTAGATCTCCTCAAAGAGCTAGACTCTTAACTCTAAGACAAAAAGTGCTTATCATGGTCACTGACTTCCTTTTAGGTCTACACAAACTAATGCATGGAGAGGAAGGAGGAAAGACGTACCTTTTACCAGTTTTTTTCCCCGCACGCTCCGAGTTGAACTCCAATCTTGAGCTCCTCGATAAGCCCTATAGACAAACAAAGTACAACCACTTCCTATTCTATCGAGATTAGTTCGAAGCAGACCTATATAATTAGAGACAAATTGATGTAATTTCAAACACAAATTAGAAATAAACAGGCCAAGCATATTACATTAATGAAGACAAAACGTTACTTACAGCCATAGATGGAATGTAGCAGTTTCGTCAAGTTCTCCTTGCCTAACCCTTGCTCAAAAGCTCCATGATCGGAATGACGATAGCTTCGCTGATTAGCCTCCACTTCACTGTGTGTTCCTATGAGATCATAAGTTTCATGCTTCTCATCCCTTCTCCAAATATCACTTATGAGATCATAAGTTTGGTATGATTCTCTATCCCGATCCCCTTTCACCATGAGAAAACTTGCTTATATAGCCTTGAAGAGGCTCAACAACTTGAGATATATTTGGGGTGAGTTGAGGATTTTCCTCCTTCAGTTAGGGATATGCCCTAAGATCATGGCTTGATTGAGGATTTGAATCCAACTTCCTTCTAAGAGTGAAAAGATCCTTCCCCCATTCTTCTCAACAAATCAATTGTTGCCCAAAATAGGTAGCACTCCCTCAAAAGGGCACTTAGAGCATTATAACGCTCCCTAATAATGTATAGGGGAGCGCCAACACTCATGAGGGTAGGAGAGATCCTGCAAAAGGGAAAATGAGTGTTACAATGCTCCTTGATAGCTTATAGGGGGCGCCATCACTCCTGAGAGAGGTATAGGGGAGCTCTCTCCTCCAAAAACTCAGTTTTTTGGGTGTTTTCAGATGGAAAGAGGTTCATAATCCCAGTTAACCATTCCTCCTCTTCCAAATCAAGTGTTTGATGTGTTTCAAGTGTCTTTCTCATGTCGTTATAGGCACGACATAGGCATCATGGAAGTATGCTTTGTTTGACACTTGCGACACTTGTGAGCAAAATGCGACACTTATCGAAGTGAGTAATGTTGATGTGTAACACTGACTGGGGTGCGGTGTGGACTCTCATGGGGTACATGCACCCTAGCCTCATCTCTATCTAGACAGTTAATCAACGCCTCTAACATCCTCTGAAAGGACCTCATCAACCCAACCACATACCCCAGAATGATCTTCTCTTGTCCAATGACTTGTTCTTCTCCTTGGGGGTTAGACCCCTCTGGCATGGATGCTACTAGAGGCATTTCACCTCCTCCCCTAACACCACATCGTATGCCTCCGCAACATCCTCTAACCATGATTAACTACAGGGACACAATTCAATTTAATTAATGATAAATAATTAATCAAGTGTTAATACAGTTGAAGGCGTAATGATCCCAAGTCCCAGGGTTGAACCTTTCTCTAATACCATATGTAACGACCCCTCCATTACAACTAGGAAAGCGGAGCATTAAAGGTAAAAAAAAAATTGGCATTAGGAAATTATCGTCAACAATATAACTCATAGCAACGCAAAATCAACGACATCATAAGTACAAGAATTACCATCTACTCATCATTGAAATCAATAATGACGCATTCAATGCATCAACACAAAGGATAGTGACACATAAACATAAATAACATTGTCTCTTATCACATCACAATCATCTTGAAAAAATTTATAAACAATGAAGAACCATATAATGAATATTAAAATGACTACCCACCCAACCTACCCTGCAAGGTTAGGACCTCCAGGACACATAAGCAACGCTCAAGCCCGTGATCCAATTGATTTTTACCATTTAAGGTCTCAGGGCTGGGGAGTGTTCTAAGGAGCAAGGAGGTGTCTACATCCCACTAACACCATCAATTCCAAAACAACTAAATATATCATCAACATCAACAATAATCAATGACGCAATAATGTACTAATAACTGATCACACATCACATAAATTCCAAGGCGCATGAGAATTTTAATTACTAAATGCACCATACAATGACATAAGATAAGGCACAATGCAATCAACTTTATTTATTTCCAAGGAACAAAAGAAAACATCTACTTCACTCCAAGGCATGTGATTAATCAATTACTGAAGTCAACCATAAATCAACATTATTCCAAGGTGCGTGTGTGATCTAAATATTGAATTAAACATAAATCAACATCATTACCATGCACACAATTAATCTAAACACCTAGGAATTCACACATCAACATTGTTACAATGCGTGCGAGTAATTTAGAAAGTGAAAACCTTTATGCATCATCAAGGTCCATTAAGCAACGCAATCTAACTACTAACAATCATGCATCAATGATACTTAAAGGCGTAAGGTAAGCTAATCACTTTATCAATCAAGTCAATCATTAACCATGGCACAATAGTTATCAATTAAATTATGAGGCACAAAAAGTAATATAATCTATCAATTCCAGGGTGCATGAGAATAATTAGTTTTATTCTATGGTGCAAGTAATCAATCATTCAATCAATCATACGTCACATTAAATACGTGGCACAAGTAAACTAAACACATAACCATTGATTCTTCATTGCGCAAGAGAATATAAATAGTCTTAGTGTAGTTCAAGATGTAGCTATTAGGCACTATGGTATATTATATATCTTATATAATTTTGTTTCATTCATTTTAGAACATCAACAACATAATTTAGAACCTCTTAAAGATTGAATTTAATATGGTGGTGCACTTCGAATATGGTTAACCATAACTCTAGAGACCAACTAACATATTTTCCATTAAATCCATAAAGAAAAAGGGAAGGTATACAGTTAAATGTTTCCCAATTATATACACATAATAATTCATTAATCTAACCCTTAAAGTGAGAAGTGCACATTGATAAACATTTAACTAATATTGGGAGCTTAAGGATAGGCAATTTATCAATGGAAAGTGTAATTTTTTTTTTTTAGGATATTGAATTAAAACCAATGAATTATTCAATTCATCTACTACAATAAGCTCCATTTATATCATTAACCACTTAACCATTCAGTTTTAATGAAAAATTCAGATACAAAAAAAAAACAACGCTATGGGAAAGTATTCTTACCACCCAAGGAAAAGATAAATGAGGAACAAGTCTGGGCAAGGATTCAGATGCTGAGTGGGTAGTTTCTTGCCCACACAAAGGTAGTAAAGGAAGGGGAAAATGCAGGGATATATCACCCATAGTCTCATAGATATTGCATGCTAATCTCAGAGATTTGGAATGGAAAAAACGTAGGGTTATAGAACCACCCAGAAAATCACAGAAGTTGCATGCTAAGAACAGGGTTTTGGTAGGGAAAATCATTGAGTAAACCAAGTAAAATTAATTGAGCATAACCAAGGAATTACATTGATAAAGGAGTGGTAAGATGTTGAGTAATGAAACTCGAAATCACTGAGTAAAGGAGTGGTAAAATGCTGAGTAATGAAACCCAAAATCAATGAGCCAAGGAGTGGTAATATGCTGAGTAAAGAAACTTGAAATCGCTGAGAAAATAAGTGGTAAGATGGTGAGTAATGAAACCCAAAATCACTGAGCAAAGGAGTGGTAGGATGTTGAGTAAAGGAACTTGAAATCTATGAGAAAAGGAGTGGTAATATGCTGAGTAAAGGAATCTGAAATCATTGAGCAAAGGAGTGGTAAGATGATGAGTAAATAAACCCAAAATCGTTGAGCAAAAGAGTGGTAAGATGTTGAGTAAAGGAACCTAAAATCGTTGAGCAAAGGATTGGTAAGATATTGATTAAAGGAACCCAAAATTGTTGAGCAAAGGAGTGGTAAGATGTTGAGTAAAGGGGGAAGGTCACTGAGCTCAGAACTTTTCCAACATGTAGAGGAAAAACATCAAGGGCATTGAGCAAGTATTACATATAACAATGTAGAGAAAACACATAGAAACACTCGGAAAAAAAGAAAACGCAGAGCCATATTCTTCCTCCAAAAGGAATCAAACTGTGTTATATTTATCGAAATAAATCCATAGTGTTATACTATGTTTCTCTTTCAATAATATTTGAACTCATGTTCGCCATGAATCAACAATGTTATACAAATGAAATGTAATCAAAATCAAATCAAATCAATGTTATACTAATGACCCTATGGGATAAAAAATTTCATATCCATTTACTCCTCAGCAAAAACAACACAATGAAGACACCCAAAATCATTGGGCAGAGAAGAAATGAAACATAGAGATGAACAATTTTCGTTGTGGGTAAGACTGGAATTGCAGAGGTTAAAAGGATAAAAAAATTCAGAGATAAATCTAGGAGATGAAATGCCGGGAGGGATTTGTTGGCATAGGGGAAGACCTAGGTTTCAACACTAACAGCGCACCAACAAAACCCTAACTACCGACCCTTTCAGCAACACCTACGGAGTAGGAGAAGTCTCACCCAAGGTAGAAGTAGGGGGGGTTACAGGATGCAGGTTTCTGTAATCAATATGGGACACAGATATGTGATAATAACACTTCACAGATTACTCTAGCAACACTTATAAAGAGATATGCATTATTTTATTATCTTTATTAACATCGCAAAACATACCCAGAGATAGATCGACGCAGTAACAATAAATATTAAGCACTTCAACCACTTATCACATAGCACTGAGTTAGATCTAACATTAATTTACCCTTAACAGAAGTAAGCACTAAGAAACAACAGATCTATCTATCATACATAATAATCAAAGCACTGAGAAGATTCATAACATAAACAACACAACACAAAGAAAACCAAAGACACAAGATATACGTGGTTCACCCTAGTGTGGGGCTACATCCACCAACTTCTTTGTCTTATTTATTATTCTTCAATCTCTTACATTCAGTGACTCCTGTGCACTAAGCCATAGATTTGACCTTCATATAGGACAAGAGATCTATGCACTAAGCACCCGATCCTCCTTCCAAAACTAGGTCAAGGCACGGATCCAAATCTCTATCAAGCAAAAAGCCTTATTCACATACATTCCTCACACAAAGATAATCACATTACTTGCACTTAGCTCCCAAAAGCCCTACTAAAAAATCCTCCTCTTCTACCATACATTCTTACTTATTTATACTTTTACAATCCCTTACAATAAGGCCTAATCATGGGTAAATCCCATAGGTCGACATCCCATAACCCATTACAAAAACCCTAGAGACCCTTTATTGGGTCCACATAGCCCGCAAAATCAGTGAGATCCATGATCTCAGCTCCGCTTGGGCATTCCTTTCTTGACCAATGTGTCAAAGTCCAAAAAGTGGTCAAACCTGACCAAGGTTTTCTCAAAACTTGGTCGAGGGCCAATAGGCCCCCAACACTCACTTGTGACTCGTCTCGAGTCACTCATGTCTATGAAATGTTGCTTCAAAGGCCTCGAGCTTAACTTGAGCGACCTCGACTTGCTGCTTCGCCTGAGCCTCCTTCTCAACGAGCTCCTGGATCATCTGCTCTGTAAGAGGCCCTTCCAGGTGTTGTTCCATTGTTGCAACTACTTGGTCCAATTGCAAACCCTGTCCATCAATATCTTCAAACACCTTGCAGGCTTCATCCTGAAAAGGTTGCAACTTATGCGTAACTTCCATTACCCTACCCTAGAGGGTAGTGATATGTTTCTGCAATGCATGCTATTCTTGAGATCTCTTCATTCTTTCAACTGCGGTGAGTATCTTCATTTGTGCCTACACGGAGAACAGAGATGATTTTAAGGATGGAAATTTATTTTAAAATGTAGAAACCTTGGCGAATCTTACTAATTCTTCGTATGCCAACTATAAATGTTTGGCGATATTTTTGTAAAAATATTCAAATCTCTAAGGATTTTATATAGTTTTTATAAAATTTTGGCAATTTTTAAGGTAAAATAATTTTATCCTATAGAATTTGGGCGAATCATTTTTAAAATAACGAATCTCATTTTTGGAAAAACCATAGAAAATTAGCCCATGAGCGAAATTTAGCCCCTAAAATCATCCATGACGTCGGAGAATGCCTGTTGTTGCGCCTCCCGCAATTGCTCTTCCAGTTTCCTTAGCTCTGGATCTTCAGTGATGCATTCATATGTTTGTGCTCTTCTATCGCTTAGTTGTTGGCACTCTAAGGCAATGTATTTGATCCTTCCTACTATGTTCTTGGCGATTTCCTCCCTTTGATCACGCACTTCTTGCGGGATTCTCAACACTTCTTGGGCATCCAATTCTACTATCCTAGCTTGAAGTTGTTGTATGGTCTCAATGAGCTTCACTACTTGAGCCTCGACCGATTGTTGTTCCTCCTGTGCCAATCCTGGCATAGAGTGACATGCTTTACTCACTATTTCTTTTACTATGACCCATTCTATGAGCAATTGCTCCTTTTCTCTCTGTAGTTGTGCTTTGTCCTCCTGCATCATCGCCTGAAACTATTCTTTCTCACTTTCATAGATGATTACACAGTACCACGCTACTCATAATTGTTCTAAGACTTCATCTTTCTCTTGTTTCAAGGATTTTATAGCCTTCTCCTTCTCTTCCTGGATTTTTTGAAGTCGATCTTCTGTCACATCTACAAGTCTTCTCAATTGGGTTGGTTCATCCCCCAATTGTGCAATCTGCGACAAGGAAGGCACAATAGGTACTGTGCAGACCAAACGAATGGATTATTGTACTTCCTTCATTTCCTTCTCAATCCTTCCATAAATATTTTTTTTCTTCGCTCCATATCTCTGCAAGATATCCTCGGGAGCGTCCTCCATAGCTTCACAAAACAGACTAATGTCATATTCCATGAGCGTGGCCTCTAACTGGGGCTTACTGGCATGCATCTTCTTTCTTGCTGAAGGTTTATGTGGAGAAACCTTCCTCTTTTGCGGTGTTACTGTTTCAGTAGGGATATCTTTTGGTGGTGTAGCTTCACCTCTTCCTTTCTCATCCCCTCCTCTTTGTCTATCTACTTTGTTTCCTCCTCATCCTAGCAAGCCTGATCCATTTTCTTCAGAGGCGTTGTCCTCCTCATCGGTTTCTATATCTTGGACTTATTCCTCCTTCTTCTTATTCTTTGTCCCACTGGACTATCTGACATGCTCAACTCGGGTGACCATGGGGCTTCCTATGGTGTCAGTGTTAGAGAGTTCTGCGTCAGTGACAAGTACAAGGAACTCCTCCGACCATTCATTGGTGATATTCTCAATGTATTCATCTATTAGCTTGTAGTACGATTGTAACTCTTCCTTGTTCTTATATCTATGTGTAGTGATATAGATGAAATGTGGATCTGTGTGTAACTTTGCTATTGGTCTGTACTGGTGCAGTGTGTGTGGTGTCATGCGTGGAAATGACTCAATGGAAACCTTCAGTTTCTAATAATATGCATGAAACACAGTGTTGGACTGTCGCTGCTTTGTCATGTCGTTAGTGTACCATAAGGTGGAAAACCTAGCGGCCAACGACTCTGATGGTTCGATCTTCAGAAAGGTGGCTCCTTCAGAAATTTTACAAGAAACAAATGTGATCAACATGATCAACTAGCTGTAGTGGAATTCATATCCCAAATCCTGAGCTTCACAACAGTCTTTCTCCAGTTCATTGATGAGGTAGCTCACCCAATTAATCTGCATGCACTCCACAAATTTTCCTGGGAGGTCCACTCGAAGTCGGTGACCTGTGTGGGGTGGTTCTTCCTTATGATCTTGTCAGCTATGAGTTGGCAAGTGAGGCACACTACACCACCCTGTATGGAGGTTACCTTGTAGCCTCGCTTTCCTTTTTCAACTTCACCGTAAGCTTCCTTGATGCGTTGTGCTAGGGAGCGGTCCAAGGCCTTCTCTAGATAAAAATGTTGAGGGTCAGGTCCCTTCATGCTTAATCCTATAATCTGGTGGATCAACGTTGGATCCACAGTAATCCTTCGGTTGAGCCATAGGTATCTGCCATGATAGCACGGCTAGAGGAGTTTAACGCAAGTGTTAACATCTTGGTGACAGCCAAAATGTGCAATCTTCATCACATTTAGCAGAGTGGACTGCGCCAGTCCCTTAATCCATGGTTGGGAGACGAGGTGAGGATTCTTCCTAGTTGATTTCGTCAAGTATCGGTGGGGTGATGCAATATAATAGTTCTTTCTGTCTCCTAGGTTGAAGTTGTTGTTCTTCAGTAGTAGGATCTGTCCTAACTGGCTCCCTACAACACATATTCCTTTTATAATGTACGTGCTGAACAGAGAGTACTCATAATCTCATGGAATGTTGTTGCAGTTAACTACACTAGCCAAAGGTGGAATGTACTATGGTAGTATCGAGGGGATTTTCTTTGCATTATCCATATCGTCGCGATGATTACTTTGTTGCTCGGTTGTGGGGTTAACATGGCCAAAACGACGTCCAGTCGAAAGGGAATCCTGCAGTCCCCTGCTCGATGATGCCTGGACACCTTCAGATAATTGTATGTTGGCCATTATATTCTTGAGGACCTCCTCGACAGACTTCTCTAATTAACTAGGTTCGCTCGACATTCTCACTTTTAAATAGACATTTCAGGGTAGGCGAATGGGCAGGAGGGGTAGAAAAATGGATGGCAATGTTCAGCTTCAAATAACACAACTCGAAACAAAATCAAATCTCTTCTTCTCTCAGTCAATCACGGGTGGCAAAAAGTGGTCCTGACGCATCGACTAATGGGTTAAATAAGCAGGGCACTGTAATGGATTCTTCCAACAACAAGGAATGATTCCATCAATGATAATATGTCCATTATGGAAAGGTATTAACATCCCAAAAGTGTTCCATCGACCCATAAATGTGTTTTCTAGCCATTCTGGAGCGTCGTTCTAATGATCGAGTGTTGAAGGAAAATCTCCCTATGGACAGGTAGATCTCCTCTTGAGAGATAGACTCTTAACTCTTAAGACATAAGATGCTTATCATGGACACTAACTTACTTTTAGGTTTATATAAACTAATGTGTGAGGAGTAAGGATAAAAGAAGTACCTTTTACCGGTGTTTGTCCCTGCACAGTCCGAGTTGAGCTCCAATCTTTCACTCCTCGAGAAACCCTATAGACAAAAAAAAGTACAACCACTTCCTACTCTACTGAGATTAGTTTGAAATAGACCTATCTATGAGAGACAAGTTCATGTGAGATTAAGCACAAACTAGAAAGAAATAGTCCAAGCTTATTATATTGATGAGAACAACAACGAAGGAAACTTACAACCATAGATGCGAGTTCAACAGCTTCATCAAGTCCTCCTTGTCTAACCCTTGCTCAAAAGACCCACGATCAGAATGAAAATAGCTTCACTGATTATTCTCCACTTCATTGTGTGTTTCCTATGATATCATAGGTTTCATGCTTCCAATCCTTCCCCCTTTTCACCATGAGAGGGCCTGCTTATACAGGTTTAGAGAGGCCCAACCACTTTAGATATCTTTAGGGTAAGTTGAGGATTCTCCTCCTTCAGTTAGGGATCTTCCCTAAGATCATGGCTTGACTGAGGATTCGAATCCAACTGCCTTCAAATATTGAAGATATCTTTCCCCCATTCTTCTCAACAAACCAACTGTTTCCCAAAATAGGTAGCGCTCCCTCAAAAGGGAAATTAGAGCATTATAACGCTCCCTAGTAGTGTATAGGGGGGCGCCAACACTCCTGAGAGTAGGAGCGCTCCTCCAAAAGGGCAGATGAAGTGTTATAACGCTCCCTGATAGTTTATAGGGGGGCACCAGCACTCCTGAGAGAGGTATAGGGGAGCGCTCTCCTCTAAAAACTCAATTTTTGTGGTTCTTTCAAATGGCAAGAGGTTCATAAACCCAGTTAACCTTTCCTCCTCTTCCAAATCAAATGTTTGAGGTGTTTCAAGTGTCTTCATGATGTTGTTATAGGTACGACATAGGCATTATGGAAATATTCTTTTCTTGACACTTGCGACACTTATGAGCAAAATGCGACACTTGTAATGACGACACTTGCGACACTATCGAAGTGAGAAATTTCGATGTGTAACAGATTTCCCCCCAAAGTATGAAGTTAGAAGACGAGAACTGATAACTAAAATGCTTTGTAGACTTTCAAGCAAGGGTATATCCGCAGAGAACCTGACAGAAGCTGCACACAAACATCCAACAAATATTATGACATGTTTCAAACCCAAGGCAGCCATACCTATGCTTGGGTGATAAATACTTGCAAGATATGGCCGCCATAAAATACACTATGGATCAATAATTATATTGATAAAAGGTATAGCCACCGAGGATACAGTGTGGATCTATACTCCTATGACCTGAACTGATCGTAGCCACGAAGAATACACAGTTTATCTATGAGATGACAAGACATAGCCATGACCAATACAAAGTGGATCTATGTAACAATATATGTGTCATTGTTCAAAAGAAACTCCTTCGCAACCTAGGCAAAGTACATATAAGACTGATGAATCAACCCAGGGTCTTCTTACCGATCCCGATGTAGTACGAATCTAACCATGTGAATAGATGTGTTGATGTCGAACATGGAAAAAACCACTTGATTACCAGTCAATGATGTAAACCGTTAACAAGCGCAAGGAAGATCACCATTGGTGTCAATGATTCCCAAGGTACTCTAGTACATTCCAATGAATTTGAATGGATGAGTTGCAGTCGAACATCCATGGAATCATTCGATCAGAGGTCAATGATGTAAACCCACTGTCAAATATGAGGAGGCCTTCCATTGAGTCATGTAGGTCCTAAAGTACTAATTGGTTTCTAAGTCTAGTCCTTGGATAATGTGTTGAAGTCGACAAGAATAGACTCGTCGAAGGAGGGCCTTGATGTATCCCCCATCAACGACACGAAACAAACATAGAGATGTAATTGGTAGATCAAATGAAAATGGAATGACATGGGTATTGAGACAAGATATTTGTGATGGTTGACTCTCGAGGCGTATAATTCCCTTGAACACTGAGGCACAATAGCAGAAACATGACATGGACCAAAACACGATGATGCAATGGATACTGTGACTTTCGTCGGGTGACCCAAAGGAGTAAGAAAAACTCAGAGGATTGGTTCAGTGCAGAGGTTCAGTGGATTAAGATGTGCGCAAAGACAAAGTGTCGTGTTCAAGGGAAGCTCTAAGAGTTACTTGGTAATGTTCTCAAAAACTGCTTGGCTTGCTTCCTTCAATTTTCCCCCATCCAAATAGATGAGTACCTCTTTTTAATTTAACGAGCTCGAGGAGGGTAACACATGCTCGATATGACTCATCTTCGGCAAGTCCTCCTTCCTTTTTAATGAATTAGAAGAAGTAAGAGTTTGGTCCCATATGGGCCTGTCGATGTTTGTTTAACGAGTCCAAAGACAGAAAACTCAAAGGTTTTTCATGATTATAGAGTCTAGAAAAACACTTAAAAAAGAACTCTCTCAGTTCCTTTTTCATAAAGTAGTCTGATGAGACCGAAAAAGAGATAAACTATCGCTCAACAAATGTTTTCTTCAAATACTTTAACGAGCGTGAAGAGAACAAGGTGCTCGACAATCTTTTCATCTTTAGAGAGTCTGAAAACAACTTAAAGATGACTCCAATGTTGTCCTTTTTTGTAATGTTAGTCTTGCGAGGCCGAAAAAGAGATAAATTATCACTCGAAAGATGCCATTTCAAACCTTTTAATGAGTGAGAAAGGAAGCAAGATCACTCGACAATCTTTTCATGTCTAGAGAGTCTAAAAAGAGCTTAAGGGAGACTCCAGGGGGTTCCTTTTTTGTGTATCCATATAGGTCCGAAAAAGAGATAAAAGTCTACCTGGATGCATTCTCATGTATTTATGAGCACGAGAAAGAACAAAGACTACGCTCAGTATGCCCCCGGCTTTGAAAAGCTAGTGGCTTAACTCCATAATGATAATCAAAGGTTGGAGACATGCCCCCCAAGCTTCAATTCATTCACCGACTTTGAGGTTGTCACCAATTTCTGTAGTAGATGAGAAAAAGGAGAAGGGTGGATGAAAAGAAGGTTAAAGAGAGGTAACTATTTCATTTTTTAACAAGCTTGACATAGGAAAAGAACTATGCTCAGGGCCTCTGTTTCATATTTTAACGACCTTGCTACAGAGAAGAGAAACTATGCTCATGACCTCTGTTTCATTTTTTAACAAGATTGCCACCGAGAAGAGAAACTGTGCTCGTGGTTTCTTCCTGATCATGGCTTCCAAGAGGATAACGCTCTGGAAGGATACCATGTCAAGGGAAAGAACTCGGTCATGGCTTCCAAGAGATCTTCGCTGGAAGATAATCACTTGGGAAGGAACACATGTCGAGGGTCGCGATAGGAGTAAGGAGATCAGGTTCTAATAATCCTACCGAAGAAATCACCATGTCAACTACCAGATCCAAATCATCATAAGTTGAAAGCATAGGAGACGATAAAAAATCAACATCAGGAGGGGAGATAGACTGTATATCTTCCCAAATTTCTTCACAAGGGGGAAGAAAAGAGGATCGGTGACGATTATTATCCCAAGGTAACTTGTCAATGCGAAGCATCTCCCGAATAGATTCATCCGAAGGAAAAGTTGGGGAAATGTAGTCGATTGTAGACGACAAGGAACTCAACCGTGATTGCATCGAGGAACTGTCAGGTGCCAATAGATGTTGGTCATCTGACGAGGGGGAAGCAGATTGGATAGAAACGTATGATGTTTTGGCTGGACTAAGTGGCACGATGTCACCTAGTGCATCGAATTCCAACGGACAAGGTACAATCCAAGGGTCAGATGATTCCAAAGATTGATAAGCCACGATCGAAATCATATCGACAGTGGAAATATGATATGTAGTCGGTGGAAGTGGTGTAGGGAAGGTACCCACAAGGCTAGAATCTTTCAGTAAGCCAACACCAACGCTTTCATACGTGATCTTGTGGTCTCTCAAGAAAGGAATGTTGTTGGTAGCGGGAGCACGAGCATCGGTCATGCAGAAATCCAACTGATCAACAGTGACAATTTTTCCCTGATGAGGAAATTGGACACATCAAAAAACTGATGAGGCAACGACAGTCATAGCATAAAACCAACTTCTTCCAAGTAACAAGTTGTAATCGAGGGGAGCATCGACCACCTCGACATCAACAGTAACAGTTTTTGCACCCAATTGGATGGGCAGGGATTGTAAAATCCCATGGGGATGAAAACCTCGCCCATCGAAGGTGCGTAACATCATTGTGGATTTGTTAAGTGTGGGTGATTTTAAACCTTTCCAACATGCCAAAGACATGACACAAGTTGAGGCTCCCTCATCCAGAATAGTTCGGTAGATTTTTTGATTGTGAACAACAACATCAACTTGGAAAGCAAGTTGGTGGGAGAGTTGAGATGCATAATTGTCCAGGTTAAACATGATATGGTTGGATGACTCAGGATCAACAACGCCAAGAGCGGCCAAGAGCGTCCAAGAGCGTTCTACATTGATTGGGGCAATGCTGTAGAACTTCTAACGCAGACATAGCACATGGTGCTTGAGCCAAATATTCAACAATGTTGTAGTTCTGGGTGGCACGTGAAATAGGATTAAAGGTAGCTTTGCGTATAGTGCTCTTAGGAGGGCATAAGATAGATTCAAATGTGGGTTTCTCAATCTGAAGTGGTCTAGATGGAGGATTAACCGATGGAAGAATAACGGAGGACAATGATGGATCCGATAAAGTACCATACCGTTAATGTCTTTTCCTTTTTCAGGGTTACCTAGTGTGTCATATGTCTTAGAGTGAGTGGTCAAATTGATCCCATTAAACATATAAATATTTGCACTCGACGAGGCCTCATCATTAGGATGGCTAGAACTGCCCCCAGGAGAGGGAGTTTCAGCAACCATGGATTGTTGTTGTGGAAAAGGCTGAGTAAGCATAGCGGGTTGAGACTTTCCTTGGAAAATTTTGGCCACTTCATTGCGAAGTGGAAAATCTCGAGTGTAGTGATCGTCACCACAAATGATACACGGGAATTTTAGTTTCCATTGTGGTTGCTTTTCGGTAGCAGGTGTTTGATTTTTGGGTTGTTCATTATTATTTTTTGATTTATTCTTTGTCTTCCTCTTACCTCCGGATTGTTGTGAAGGGGTAGATTGAACTGCATTCACCTCAGAGATTTGAGTTTGGGGGGAGGTAGAGGAGGGTGGAATCGATTTGGAAAAAAATTGAGTTTTGACGGAACCGATAACACCATCCGCATGAGATGAGGATGATGGCTTAGAAGGATCGGTATTAGCTTGAGCAGTATTCGAAAGCAAATCATACAAAGTACTAGATTGGGAATAAACCAAATCTAAGTACTGAGCCCGAGTGATAGCTTGTTCCTCTGTGACTGCACCATCCATAGCGACATCGTGAGTGATTGGGGGTAGCAGTGATTTAGTAAACCATTCCACCAATAGTATGTCAGGAATGACTGCCTTGATCATCCTTCGTCGTCGCCTCCACTCATGAATATGGTCAGAGATATGCATAGAGTTAGTTTGACGAAGGGAGGTCAAGAGTTCAGTACCCATCTTGTAGTGAATAGGCAGTTGAAAGTGTGTGAGGAAAGACATGTCAAGGGAATTGAAATCATGGAAAGAAGCATGTGGTAGTTCGATATACTACTTTGCTGCCGAACCGGTAAGTGTTTGCTAGAAAAGATGAAAATGTATAGAATCATCCATGAGGGATTTTGATAAACACCACAAATGGAAAGTCATCACATGGTTGTTTGGATCTTCGCCGGGGTTTCTGTCAAATTTTGGAATATCAAAAGGAAGTTTAGTTGGAATGACTGGCCAAACCGGTGAATGAGAAATAGGATCATTAGTTAACCGAGACAAGTCTGGGAGATCCAGAGTCGCAAGGAAAGGTAATTGTCGGTTAATTTGTGAATTATATTGGTGTGGCATAGGAACACCAGTAGGACCATAAACTGGGTTCGGTGGATAGTTTTAACCAGGAGGTCCTCCTACATATGGTTGTTGTTGGCCGGGATAAATAGGATTCGATGATGGATGAGAAACATTGGCATAACTCGGTGGGTTCTGAACATTATAGGCCGGGTGATTTATTTTCCTGTGAGGAGGATAAACATTTTTCCCTTGAGAATGGTGAGTACTCCCAGAGGTGGATACACATTGGACCCATGAGGAGGACAAGATTGTGGTCCCGGAGAAATCCAGGTGGTGTTTGGGATGCCACCTGGATAATATTGTCCGTAAGATGTTCCAGAAGGGACGGGATTGGATACTCCTCCTAGTGGGTTATTATACGAGTGCCCCCCAACATGGGGTTGAGTAAAAGTGCCTCCTGAAGATACTCCCCAAGATTGTGAAGGGTTTCCAGCAAACGAGGGTTTCCCCCCTGCCAACGGTGGATTTATGACCAGGGTATGACTGGAAAACGGAGGTTGCCCTCCAGGAGGAGCATGAAAAGGGGGTTGTCCCCTGGGAGGGGTAGGCCTGCCATGGAAAGGTAGTCCTCCAGGAGGAAAAGGTTTGTTGGATGGTGGTTTCCCTCCAGCCGGTTTTGTTTGGCCAGCAGGGGTCTACGTTCTCGGGTGAGAAGATGTCCTAGCAGGATCATGTGGAACATGTGGAGCTGTAGAGTAAAAGCTTGTAGAAATGGGGGTAGATATTGAAGTTATTTGGGGATGATTAGAGGTGATGAGTCCAGCATTAAGATGGACTTGTGTTGGTGTAGTAGTAGGGTTAATAACCTGATCAACTAGGTGATTCATGGTTTTATCGGATGGTCTTGTTTCACTAGGAGGGTCATGAGGATGAAAGGGTTGTCGAAAGGATTCGAAATGTTCATAGAGATCGCGTCCCGATGAAGTCCTCCATACAGAATGAGCAGGTGTGGGATTGGTATCTACTGTGGTGCTAGGATGAACAAGATTCCTATACTCGTCACCAAAGATTGGTCCTGTGGATCCCATATATGTTTCGGTAAAAATCCTCTCCAGTAATCGTGGGATCTCTTCATCTGTGACGTTCCCAAGGGAGTCTAAATGAACCAAAAGTGGTTCGAGAGGAGTTACTGACACAGATGTAGTGGGATTTTCAACCATGACCAAAGCGCCTTCTGACTTATCTAACGGAGGAGAAATAACACTTCCAGCGTCGAATCGATTTTCTACCTCTCTACAGTAGTTTTCTTCTGGAGGGTTAGGAGGTAAGGGTTGATATCCTTCCAGAGGCATCCCTTGCATCCTACGTGATCGACGAAGACCTTTATGGTCTATAGTCTCAATTGTGGAGAATAACATAACAAACTGAAAATCTAGGGCCAACCAAGAAAAAGAAACAACACACACTAATAAAATCTAGGAATCAACCAAGCAAACAAAACTTCTCTTGATGATCATACTAGTTGGTGATGAAATCCAACGTCGCATGATCAAGTCAAGAAGGGGCTAGGATATGGTGGAACAGTTACAATGGAGACCTGCTTAACGGACTTTCACCTTGGTGCAATATTCCACGCAGTAATTGTGGATTTACCCTCCAAGGAGCCCGAGTGAGTTTGACCAATGTCTGTTCCAGGNTTGCAACTAAAGACACCAATTCACAGTGAGTCCCTGGGTGGGTACAGTCGACAGTCCGATCCGAAACGTATGGGCAGGATAACAAGTCCGAAATCAACCCGAGAGGATCCCACACATAATCGTGGGTATACCTTCAAGTGACCCCCAATATACGATCCGACCACTACAAACAGTTGAACCACGAAGGGATAATCTCCGTAATTCGCCTGAATGTGACCTCGTGCGTAACCCCTGTGTGAGATGGGGATCCTAGAAAACCAATACGACAATTGGATTTGACTCTCCTTAGATCAGGATGCTAATGTTTGTTTTGAAAACTTTGGAGAGTTGTACTCATAGCCTAATCCAAAGTGCTAACCCTAGTCTACTGTT
The DNA here is from genome assembly GCA_009831015.1 of Picea engelmannii. NCBI lineage: Eukaryota > Viridiplantae > Streptophyta > Pinopsida > Pinales > Pinaceae > Picea > Picea engelmannii. The sequence goes on from ML799262.1 coordinate 56,731, forward strand.
GGTGGAAGATCCTAAAAACAAAAAATGTTCTAGATAATTTTTTAATTAGCGTTTGTTTTACAGTTTTTCTTTACTCAAAGGGTGCATGAAAGTGAAACTGATGGAATGATGACTCAATTCCAAAAAAGATGCATAAAATATGATAAGCAATCGTTTCTTTTCAATGAATGCCTATTTAAGGGAAAGAGAAAGAGTCATTTTCACCATCAGACACTAATATGAAATGTCCTCAATCAATTGGTTCTCAATCGAATTCGATGCAATACTAAAACATTTCAGAAATGCCTTCTAATATGAAAACCAATCACTAATATGTATCGTTGTCGTTTGTATGTGAATGATGATTAATTCAATGCAAAAAACTTCTCCTGCTAACTACTCTTTCAGATCAAGGAGATTTGGACAAGCATGAGCAAATTCTGCACAAACAACACACCCTGTTGCTATGATTGAAACAAGAAGCAAAGAGAAAACAATAGATAACAAAGAGAATCAAACAATTCACACAAAAGAGAGATGTTTAAGAACAATGACCTCCAAAAACCAAATGAGATGATTCACCGATTTCTGATGCCCTTCACCAGAGTTCCCGCTAAGTCAGATAAGAGAGAAGAAAGCAGTGGATTGATTTCAAGCTCTCAACAGCAGAAAAACTCAAAAATAAAGAAGAAGGCCGCAAAATATGAACAACAAGGTGCTTATTCCTCATAAATGTATTTTTGCAAAGGAGAAGCTGGCGCTTTGGTGTAAGGGATACCAGAGAGTTATAAATCTATGTCTAAGACTTCCAAGGAGTGTTGGCGCTGGTCTAACATAGGCACAGGGGCGCCAGGCTTCAAAAACTCAGAAAATTGTCCAAAAACCCAAAATTTTAGTCAAATTTTTGTCAATCAGGATGCATGTGATGGAATAAGGATTCAATCAGGAAGTGCAATCAAACATATGGGGTGAACAAGTCCTAAAATAACAAAGTGTAAGACAAGGTATGTGAGGAAAACCAAAAAGCAAAAGTTTTGATTCGTTCCCCAGTGGAGTCACCAATTTCTGTTGAAGGAAAATATCCCTGCGGACAAGTAGATCTCCTCTTGAGAGATAGACACTTAACTCTTAAGACAGAAGACGCTTATCATGGACACTGACTTCCTTTTAGGTTTATATAAACTAATGTGTGATGTGGAAGGAGAAAAGAAGTACCTTTTACCGGTGTTTGTCCCTGCACAGTCCGAGTTGAGCTCCAATCTTTCGCTCCTCGAGAAGCCCTATAGACAAACAAAAGTACAACCACTTCCTACTCTACTAATATTAGTTTGAAATATACCTATCTATGAGAGACAAGTTCATGTTAGATTAAGCACAAACTAGAAAGAAACAGGCCAAGCATATTATATTGATGAGAACAACAATGAAGGAAACTTACAACCATAGATGCGAGTTCAACAGCTTCATCAAGTCCTCCTTGTCTAACCCTTGCTCAAAAGACCCACGATCAGAATGAAAATAGCTTCACTAATTATTCTCCACTTCATTGTGTGTTTCCTATGAGATCATAGGTTTCATGCTTCCAATCCTTCCCCCTTTTCACCATGAGAGGGCCTGCTTATATAGGTTTAGAGAGGCCCAACCACTTGAGATATCTTTAGGGTAAGTTGAGGATTTTCCTCCTTCGGTTAGGGATATTCCCTAAGATCATGGCTTGACTGAGGATTCAAATCCAACTGCCTTCAAAGATTGAAGAGATCTTTCCCCCATTCTTCTCAACAAACCAATTGTTGCCCAGAATAGGTAGTGCTCCCTCAAAAGGGCAATCAGATTGTTATAATGCTCCCTATTAGTGTATAGGGGGGCGCCAACACTCCTAAGAGTAGGAGAGCTCCTCCAAAAGGGCAGATGAAGTGTTATAACGCTCCCTGATAGTTTATAGGGGCGCACCAACACTCCTGAGAGAGGTATAGGGGAGCGCTCTCCTCTAAAAAAACAATTTTTGTGGTTCTTTCAAATGGAAAGAGGTTCATAAACCCAGTTAACCTTTCCTCCTCTTCAAAATCAAATGTTTGAGGTTTTTCAGGTGTCTTCCTGATGTCATTATAGGTACGACATAGGCATTATGGAAATATTATTTTCTTGACACTTGCAACACTTATGAGAAAAATGCGACACTTGTGACACTTGTAATGACGACACTTGCGACACTATCAAAGTGAGAAATTTTGATGTGTAATATCGGGGTGCCTCCAATGGTCATATAGCTTCGCTAGGGCGAAGTCCCATTCTACATGGTCCTGCTGTTTTGGTGAGGTTCAAATCCTGTGAACCTGCCTCCTGCGAGGTTCTAGTATATGAAGTCTACCATCTGGTCTCTGTAGTTTCTTGTACCTTTTCCAACTTGGTTTTATTTTTATTGAGCTTCCTTTCCTTCTTTCCTATGATCTGAGTCTCTCTAACTATGTCTGGATTCCTCTTTCCATTCTTCTTCTTATCTTCTCCCAGCGTAGTGACTTCACACTGCTGATATGCTCTCAAAGGGTTCGAAGTAAATATCCCTTTTCTTATTAATTCCTGGGTGATTATTCTTCTTTCTTGCATGGATAGGTCCTTCAAACCTTCTTTCATTATTTCAACGTTGACAACTAATTCTCTTTCCTTCTATTGCTTCGACTTATGCTCTCATTCTTCTATTAGTCGATCTATTTTTCTAGCTATGAAATCCCTTAGTTCTTGCTTTTTCTTTTCTGTAGCTTCTTCCTCTGTTTTTATTTTGATCTGATCCTTCTCAATCCAAGTCCTACCTAGCAGAAGTGGGAAAGGGGTGTTTTTCTCAACAAACGTAATGACTTCAAATTCCTCTTCGGTCGATGTTCCATGAACAATAATAGGTACATTAGTAATTCTTCCGCGTAAGGTTATCATCTTACCCTTAAACAAGCCTATCCTTCCAAATGAAGGTACCACAATAGGCTTTCCAAAAATTTCCCAAGTGTCTTATGTCATAATATTGACTTGTGTTTCTTCATCCAATACACAGTCTATGTCAAATTCTTTTATTCTTGTACTTATGCATTGTTTTACTTTCAGGATATCTGGTAAACTGATATCTTTATGATCATTCATTGTTTCTTTCAACTGTAGTAACGTAGCATAATATTTCTCTAATTCTCTCTCTTTATTATTCTCTAACATGCCCTTAGTATCTTGACTTCCTTCATAGTTTTCTTGTCTCATGTTCATTTTTTCAACTTAAGCAATCATCCTTGGACAATCCTCAACCTCACGACCAATAGTCTTACAACAAAGACAAATAGGACCTGTACCAGGACATTCCTTAGCAATATATCTCGACCTTTTGCAGTTATAACACAATGTCAATCCTATTTTTCTCTTGTATTTTCCCCAACCTCTTATGTATTGCGCACTAGGATCACAGTCTTGGACCTACAATCTACAAAAATTCTTTCTAGGTTCCAGCATCCACTTATTAGTCCAAAAATTATTTCTATGCATAGGAATAACATGTCTTTCTTCATTTCTATTATCTTTACTTGGATCAACTCTTTGTTCCAATTGTTCCCTAGCCTTCAGTGTAGGACATAATCTATTAAACATACTTAAAGTCATGCTTTCGAAACAAAAATATCCACTTACCTCTTTTCGGATCTTACCTATTTTTTTCAGATCAGATTTCTTTCTTAACACATAGCTTTGCAAGTCAAGTAGAGTACTGCGCACTTCAGCAACATATCTACACACAAAGCTTATCTTTTCTTTACTTCAGTTCCCAGCAATCACAGTTCCAGTTCTCAACAACAGAACCATTTCATGTTGGCCCTTAGTCATGTATTAGGAAGAAAGAAAAGATCAAAGAAGAAGAAATAAAAACTATGAAGAGCGCGGAAGGCACACAAATCGAGGAAGGGTCAAAGTGGTTAAATAAGCATAAAATAAGGAGCGAAGTAAGGGAAAGAAATTCCTTGGAAGAGAATATCAAGGAGAACAAATAAATAAGGAAGATGAATCGCGGATAGGTCAGCAAGTGGAAGAAGACACTAATAGGTTCTTTGGAGCACCTCGCGGAGGAGAAGGAAGGACAGGTTGGTGAAGTCCTGAAAAGGCGGATTATATGGACCTAGGGTTTTGGTACCTAGGGTTTGACACCTAGAATTTAGTCTAGGGTTGTCTAAGAGTCATGAAATGTATAAATAAAGGTCTAGAAGAGTTGAGAGGGTTGGTTGTTGTGGGTGATATAAATATTGAGAGATAGAGGTACCTTGTGGTAGAGCATTATGGTATTCTGGGTCTTCATATAGGTGTGAAGATCAACCCTGCAGCTGGGTGCGCAAGGAGGGGAAATAAAGAGAAAGAGAGAGAAGGATCTGTAGCTAAGTGCATAGATAGAACTGTATACTTTCATCTATTATATCAAGAAGAACATTTATGTGGACGTATCTCTAGGGAGAGGGTGAAATAGGTAAACCTTGTTGTTCTTTGTGGTTAATGTTGTGTTATTTGCTATCTGTTATATTGTTGTTGCATGGTTTTTTTCACTATTAAATATAGGAGGCCTAAACTAACTGCGCAAATCTAAGTATAACATTGTTAAATAATCTCTAGGTTGTATTGCGTTGTTGTTCTGGAATCATTTTGCATTTCCCCTGGTTGTAGACACCTGTGTCCTGCAAACCCCCTATTGCTACTTCGGGTGAGACTTCATATTATTCGCAGGTGTTTCTGAGAGGGCCAATAGTTAGGGTTTGTTGGTGCATTGTTAGATTTGAACCTTGGGTCTGCCCCTGTGCCAACAAATGGTTACGTTCCTAGGACCAGGATCTTCTCGAGGGAATGTCAAGATGGTTTCCATCGAAGACAGAGATTCAGAAGTGAATAGAAGAGAAAGAAAGGGACTTCGTTGAAGCTCAGAACAATAACCCTAGCATTAGTACAAGAGATTGGTTGGGAAGGTACATCTTTACTGATGTACATGAGATTTTATTTGGAGGAGTCCACAAGGAACTGTACGAGTGGCTAGCCAGATTAGCAGACACTCAGTTTGAGATCAAATCTAAACCACCTATGGTTTGGACAACGACGTTGATTAAGAAAGTCAAGAGGGTCGATAACACTATGTCTAGATTAGTGGATCTATGGTTTGATAATACTATTGGAGGGTACATTACTGAGTTTTCTATCGACATGGTAGATTCATATAGTCAAGTAGAGAGGTATTTCTTTAAGGGACATAGAGGAAATTTTCTACACTTTTTTAAGATACAGTAATCAGTGTAGAAGAAGATGTTATTGCATGAGAAGAATATCTTGAAGATACAGTAATCATTTGGATTTTAAAGCTAATGTTCAAGAATTCAAACAACGATAACGATGCAGAGGTTGGACACACGTGCAATGGAAAATCATTCAGGAAGGTTCCTCTTGCAAACATGTTTAAGAAGACTTATAGACCATTGGCACAAGATGAATATTTCTACAGTGGGGAAGAAGCAGGGAGATCAGATGAGGAGTATTCAGAGTTTGCAAAGGCAAAGGAAGTAGAGACTGAAGAACTTCACCGAAAAGAGGCAAAAACTCCAGGGACGATGCCTACTGTCGAAGTAAGTATTATTACTCCTCTTGTTGTTTTAGCAGCATTAAGTAACCAGAGTAACTAGAGTAGTCAGAGCAATCAGAGCACTGTTACAAGCGGTTTAGTACATACTCAGTCAAGAAACCAAGGAAGATCTATGGAAGATGAAATGAGGCTACCTATTTTTAGAGGAGATGGATCTAAGGATCTTGATCAACACTGGCTCTTATGCGAAGATGTATGGACCACTAAGCAAGTCACCGATGAAGTTATTAAGAGAGATCAATTTAGTACTACCTTGAGTGATCGTGCATTGAGATGGTATATGAAGTTTGTTTCATGATCTGTACAACTTAAGCCACTGAATTTCATTAAGACTGTATTGAGTGCAGAGTTCAAGAAACCCAAGTCAGAGTCACAGTGCATTAAAAAGATGAAAGAAATAAAGGAGAAGGTGACTGAACCTGTTTGGGAGTTTGATCAAAGGTTTAAGACCCTGACAGGCCATGAGAAGGATTGTAGGGCTTATGACCTCATGCATGAAAGGTCAAGGAATACCTATAGAATTCAAGGAGAGTTACAGTTAGAAGGAAATAATGTACATTTCAATTCCTCGAGAAGAGGAAAATTCAACCCTCATGGTGGATTCAGAGGAAGAGAACGAGGAGGAGGCATGGGTCAACAACGAGGTCAGATTATTTGCTATAATTTGTCCCAACTGGGTCATTTGGCAAGGGATTGTTATAACCCTTGTACTACTTGCAAATACTGTAATTCATTTGATCATGTCATTGAAGATTGTCTAGTATTGTTAGCCAAACTTCAGGAAAGACGAGGTGGAAACCAACAAGTCTAATTAATTTCAGTTGAACCGCACGGTGAGGAACCTAGAGTCATTGTTATTACTAGAGGAGGTGTTGTCACAGGAGAATATAGGGTGACTCTAGGAAATAATTCAAATGGATCAGGGATCAGGAGAGCTTCAGAGACGGTGCCAATGTTTGACCCAAGGAAGGAAAAACACACTTTTGAAGAAGCAAGGAGAGAATTTGTAGGAGAACAAGCTTCTTCATCTAGGTCATAACCAAAAGTAAAGGGATGTGAAATGACTCCAACATTAGATTAGTCTGTCCTACTGAGGCAAGGAAAAGAGGTAAGAAAGATTATGGAATTCTTATATACTTGTATCAATTTGATTAAAGATGAAAGAGCTGTGAAAGAAATACAACACCTGATAAGACAGTATGAAATTGGAAGAATAGATCCTCTGTTGAGTAGAGTTGTGAATGAAGTATCTAGGAAAAGGAGGACAAGTAAGGAACTTCACCTTAGTGCTCATATTGGAGACTACGACGTGGACTATGTGGTCCTCGACTTGGGATCCGAAATAAATGTCATGACGAAGAAGACTTGGGCACTGATGGGAAAACCTAAATTGATTTACTCTCCTATTAGGCTCAAGATGGATAACCAACAGGTGGTAAGAAACTTTGGAAAACTATATCATGTCCCTATGGACATTGATGCAGTGAGGACATTTGTAGATTTCAAAGTGATCAAGATTGTTGATGATAGTTGTCCCTATCCTGCAATGTTACGAATTGATTGGGATTTCAACAATTTGAATGTTGTTGACATATAAAAGAGAAGAATGACATTCGAGGGTAATGGCCTTAAGGTCATTGCACCTCTTGATCCTGATTAAGGCCGCAAATACACAAAACCTATAAGAGAATAAGACTGCGCCTACGAACTAAAGAACATCTATAAACTGATAGTAGGACATCAGGATTATATTAACCCTGCAGTAGATGGAAATATAAGTTGGCTAAGTGAGAGTGCATGCTCGTCAGATTCAGAAGAAGCATTGGAAAACTGGTAGAATAGAATGTATGAAGTATCTACGCAGAGGTATGCCAGGTTGACCAAGGCAGTTTGTTGGATTGGCACAGAAGTAAGTAATCTTCCTACATTTGATGGCTTGAATCATTTAGAAACATTTCTAGCTGAATTTGAGAAAATTGTACCAGTACAACAGAGAATGTTGGCACTAGATGAAGCCTTGAAAGAAACACCAACTAGATGGTGGGGAACACACAAGAAGAACATCATAGAGTGGGTGCAATGTCTCACCTTATTGACAATGCACTTTTCAGACAAATATGAAGGTTGAAAAGTTTGATACATAGGACAGAGTTGTCCTAAGGACCATGTGTGAGGTTATGAGGAAGCCTGGAGCAGCATTCCCAAGGAAAAATGGGTACATAAGTTCATTAACACCTTATATACTATGCCTATCAACCAGTATCTTCAAGCAGAACTGTGCTTAGCCACTAAAGATTGGTATGGTATGACCCAAAACTTTATAGCTACGTTCATATTTGAAAGCCAGTACCCCACAATAGATCAAGGTTTACAAATTATAAGACAAAAGGTCTTTGAGGAAGTATCTAACCCCCCTTATGAACAAGAATAAGATGAATGGACTACACCTCTTCAACAGTTACAAGGTTTTTATAATATTAATGCTGATGAAGATGATGATCCTAGGAATGTGAACATTTCAGAAACTAAAGGGAAAAGAGATATAGAAGAGCCAGGGATTGAATTACCTTTTGTAGGGTAGCCTATTAAAATTAAGAAAGTTAACATTGGAACATAACAAACACCTAAGTTAGCAAATGTTGGAGACTATTGGGATGATGCTACTATTAGTAAGATTATAGAAATATTGCATGAGTATCATGACTTGTTCCCAACCAAGTTCACAGACATGAAGGACATTAAAGGGCCCATGGGAGAAATGAAGATCCCTTTGAGATCAGATGCAAGACATATCAAGCAAAGATCATGCAGACTGAATCCCAAGTATGAGCATAAAGTTAAGATTCAATTAGATAGAATGTTGGAAGCGAGAATCATAGAACCAGTTGAAGAATCTGAATGGATCAGCCCTATGGTGGTCCAAGATAAGAATTCAGGAGAAATCAGGATCTGTGTGGATCTAAGGAAATTGAATGATGCATGTTTACATGATCCATTCCCTACACCTTTTACTGATGAGGTTCTAGATAATGTCAGGGGACAAGAGGTTTATTCATTCACAGATGGATTTGTAGGCTATCACCAGATCATAATTTCTAAGGAAGACCGACATAAGACTACATTTTCAATAGAATGGGATTCTTTTCATTACATTGTGATGCCTTTTGGCTTGAAGAATGCACCAACCATGTTTTTCAAGGTGGCGGTCGAAACATTTAAGGACTTTTTACACAAGTTTTTGGAAGCATACTTTGACGATTGGACCATTTTTAGCCTACTAAAAGATCATATTGGAAGTTTGAGACTAATGTTAGATAAGTTCAGGCAATGTCAAATTTCCCTGAATCTGAAGAAGTGTATTTTATTTCACCTTTTGAAGTGTTGTTAGGACACATTGTGTGAAAACAGGGGTTGTTGGTAGATCCTTCCAAGATTGATATCATTGTTGATCTACCTCCTCCTAATTTAGTGAGACAGTTTCACATTGCATTGGGACACACTGGATATTACATAAAATTTATTGAGGGCTACGCACAGATAACAACACTTATGGAGAAGCTATTAAAGAAACATAGTAAGTTTCAATGGACAGAGGATTGCCAATAGAGCTTCGACACACTAAAGAAGAAAATGATCACTACGCCTATCTTGGTTTTTCTATATTGGGGAAAGGAGTTCAATGTTCATGTTGATGCTTCGTCCATTGCATTAGGATAAGTCTTAGCACAACTAGGTGTAGGAGAAATTGACCACCCTATAGAATTTGCTAGTAGAAAGCTTTCTACATTTGAAAGGAATTATACTACCACTGAAAGAGAAGGCTTAGCTATGGTATATGCGCTGCATAAGTTTAGAAACTACTTGTTGGGAGGACACTTTAAGATGTTCACTCATCATTCTGCATTAAAATAATTAGTCAACAAGCCAGTGTTGGGGGGAATAATATGCATATGGCTACGATTATTTCAAGAGTATGATTTTGAGATTGTGGTCAATCCAGGAAGAATGAATAAAGGACCTGATCACTTATCTAGGTTAGAACATGGTGAGGAACCTACCAGCCTAGATGATACCCTACCATATGCACAGTTGTTGACCATCAGAAAAGTCAATGATCACTTCACTGAAATATTTTAGTTCCTGTCCACAAGAATGGCACCTTGCGAGTACACAGTTATTCAGAAGAAACAATTGGTAGTTCGCGCTGCAGATTTTCAACTTATAGATGGACAGTTATACAATATGGAACCAGATGAGATCTTAAGAAGATGTGTTATGGAGTTTGAAAGACCATTTATCCTTGTAGAAGCACATGAAGGCATCGCAGGAGGACATTATGCATGCAAAACAACAACGTAGAAGGTTCTCAGAGATTTCCTCTGGTGGCCCACTTTACATAAGGATGCGAAGGAATACTAGAGATCCTACAATGTATGCCAAAGGATAGGGAAGCCTTCTAGAATGGATGAGATTCCTTTAGTACCTCAGTTAACCTTACAAGAATTTAAGAAATGGGCTATTGACTTTGTGGGACTGATCAACCCACCAGTAAAGTGCATAGGATCTCGATACATTATCACTGCTACAGAGTATTTGACCAGATGGGAAGAAGGAAGAGCAGTTAAGGAATGTAGTGCAGATACAGATGCACAATTTATCTTTGATGATATCATAACCAGATTTGGATGCCCAAAGATCCTTATGAGTGATCAAGGCACACACTTCATCAACAAAACTATTGAAGCCTTGACTTAGAAGTTTGAAGTTCACCATCAGAAGAGAACTCCATACCACCCATAGGAGAATGGTACAATTGAGGCCTTCAATGAGATCTCGGAGACAACAATGACTAAGATCTGTAGTGTTAACAAAGATGATTGGGATCTGAAAATTCCAACAGTGTTATGGGCTTATAAAACTACTTGCAAAAATCTAACCACGCAGACTCCCTTTAAGTTAGTATATGGATTAGAAGTAGTGGTACCTATGGAATACTTGGTTCCTATATTAATAATTTCAACATTTACATGTATGGATGACACTGACATTGTTCAAGACAGGCTCACACAGTTGATGGGACCGGAGGAAGAAAGGTTCATTGTAGGATTTCATCAACAAGTACAAAAAGAATGAGAAAAGGCTTACCACGATAGACATGTCAAGTAGAAAGCATTTACATAAGGGGATTTGGTACTTTTGTATGACAAGAAGTTCATGAAGCCTCCAGGGAATTTTAGGACACATTGGCTTGGCCTATTTGAGGTTTCCTATGTTATAGAAGGTGGAGTTGCACAATTGAAGACTCTTAATGGAGAATGGAAGTATGGTTTAGTTAATGGGAGTCGATTGAAGTTGTATTGTGAAAACCAGTTGCCTCGCAGCTCTTAGTAAAAGAAAAGGAAGAAGGGTCTAGGTACCAAGTGGAGTTGAAATGGGGTACCAGACACAAAAAATATAGTCTGCACACATGATAGGGAGGGACAGAGAAGAAAGCACAGGCTTCTTCGCGTAGTCTATAGTCGAAGTAATATAGGAGGGTCAACCCTACAGTGACTCAGGACGAGTCACATGTGAGTTTTGGGGGCTTGTTGGCCCTTGGTCATGTATTAAGAATAAACAAAAGATTAAATAAGAAGAAATACAAAGTAGGAAGAGTGTGGAAAGCACACAAACCGAGGAAGGGTCGAAGTGGTTAAAGAAGCATAAGATAAGGAGAGAAGTAAGGGAAATAAATATGATGGAAGAGAATATCAAGGAGAACAAAGAATAAAGGAAGATGAATCGTGGATAGGTCAACAAGAGGAATAAGACACTAATAGGTGCTTTGGAGAACCTGATGGAGGAGAAGGAAGGATGGGTTGGCGAAGTCTTGAAAAGGCAGATTATATGGACCTAGGGTTTTGGTACCTAGACTTCGGTCTAAGGTTTCCTAAGAGTCATGAAATGTATAAATAAAGTTATAGAAGAGTTGATATGGTTGGTTGTTATCGGTGATAGCAATATTGAGAGATAGAGGTACCTTGTGGTAGAGCATTCTAGTATTTTGGGTCTTCAGCTGGGTGTGAAGATCAACCCTACATCTGGGTGCACAGGGAGGGGAAATAAAGAGAAAGAGAGAAGGATCTGCAACTAAGTGTGTAGATAGAACTATATGTTTTCATCTATTATATCAAGAAGCACAGTTCTGTGGACGTATCCCTAGGGAGAGGTTGAACCATATAAACCTTGTTGTTCTATGTGGTTGATGTTGTGTTATTTTCTATATGTTGTACTGTTATTGCATGGTTGTTTTCACTATTAAAGATAGGAGACCTAAACTAGCTGCATGAAGCTAAGTATAAGATTGTTAAAGAATCTCTAGGTTGTATTGTGTTGTTGTTCTCGAATCATTTTGCATTTCCCCCGGTTGTAGACACATGTGTCATGCAACCCCCCTATTTATAATGCAGGTGAGAATTCATCTGCTTCGCAGTTGTTGTCAAGAGGGCCAGTAGTTAGGGTTTTTTGATGCGTTGTTAGAGTTGAACCCTGGGTCTTCCCCTGTGCCAACAAGATCTCTAAAACTTGGATAATTCGAGGGCCATACACAAAGATAAAAAAACAACACTGAGAAAGGTAGTGAACGCAAGGTTACACTTTCCCCATCAATTAAGAGGCAACAAAATCGTGGAGAAAAGAGATGTAACTCGTTGGACAAGGGAAGAAGGGAAACATAGAGAAGAATTTGTTGAAGCTGAGTGAGAAATCCTTCAATTGCAGAGGGCACTAAAAATTGTCGAGATCCTTAAGAATTTAGCAGAAACCTTTTATTCTAAAAAAATCTTACAAAAACTGCATGGACCATATATACTCTAATGACATCTCACGGAAAAACACATTCCAGAACCAATTTCCAAATCAACGAAGTTTAAATCTTGTACAACTTGAATTTGAATACAATACAAATTTTCAATAAAATACCATAACCGACGACGGGAAGAAAAATATGTTCTCCCGTGCTTGCTCTCTAGCTAGATCCCTACTTTTTAACCATGAATACTTCACTGATACCTCCCAACCAACGCTAGGGGTACTCTTCTTCCCCCTCAACCCCTCGATCCGCAAAGGGGCCACATGCAACCACAACCAGAATACTCTAGCTCCCAGATCGCCTCACAAGGTAGATGTAGAACTCTCTCTCTCTCTCTCTCT
>ML799262.1:69562-81998 GCA_009831015.1 Picea engelmannii
GTCAAAATTTATACAGCATAACCCTACTCCAACCATTCATGATCCATTCCTCCTCTTATCCATTTCTTTTATAGAAATTTCTTAGTGACCACTTTCCATTTGCACAATTAATTTGTTTTTTTTTTAATTGATTAGGAATTACTCCCCCCATACACTTGTCACTCATTCCCTTAGTTGCACCAACAAATCCACCATTTAATTTAGTTAAATTTCAATTTCTCTCACCCATCCTAAAAGTGATCCTGAAATCGCTCCTATTGTCCCTTTATTACCTTTATTTCCCATTTATGAATGACGCCTTTCTAAAATGAAGTTGAGTTAAGTTAGGGATGTTCTCTAGTTAGTCTAGACTTAGATACCTTTCTATTCTTACACATTCTTGTTCTCTTTATTCCTATCTTATTTTAATTTCTATTTTTTCTATTTACTTGCACAAGTGTATTAATCACTCAGGATTTATTTTTATTTTCATTTATTCTTAATTTGATTTAATATAAAATTTTAGTTTTTAGTCTTCTCACTCACTTAGACTTAGGCTTAGTTAAATCTTTATTTGCAAGATCCTAGACCCTTAGGTATTATTCTTAATAAATTAATTCTTTAGTTAATTAATTAATCAATTAATTAATTCGGCAGGTGCTCAAGATTTAAGGTTTAACATTCGCTCAAGTTTTCTAGGCCACCTAGTTTCATTGACTCATTTTTTTTATACCACAACATGCCCTTCAAGACGCACTCTGTACTCCAAGGGTGCCACTTGCCTTTGATTCAAGTTTTAATTATGTGATGCACCCTTCAATATGCACTACGTTCTCCAAGGGTTCCACTCGCCTTTGATTCAAATTTTAATTACGCAACGTTCCCTCCAGGACGCACTACGTGCTCCAAGTGTGCCACTCGCCTTTGAATAATGTTTGTAGTTTCCCAACCCTTGGAGTCAATACTCCATTCAGGAAACCTTCTGAGAGAATAAGGACCTATAAGGAATAAGGACCCTTGGACATATTCACATTTTCAATTGTGAAATGTATATCCATCTACCAGCGAAGAAGAGGACAAATATGGAGCCCCCAAAGGAGAAGGGATTATTTTTTGGCTATAATCGGACCTCAAAGGCATGTAGGATCTGGATTCTAGCACAGAGGAATATCGTGGTGAGATGAGATTTCAGGTTTGAGGAGGGCTTGGAATACATGAATTCTCATGAGCCTATTCCAGTAACATAAGACACGAAGTGGTAGGCTCCAAAGGATGAGAAATTCTCATTGGCTACTTCCATTTTAGGAAGTCACACTTTAGGTCAAGAGGAGGAGTTGGAGTCTCCTTCCATTTCTGTCAGGACACAACCTTGATGGCTAGAGAAGACATTAAGGGATGATAAGGAGAATTTGGAGGCTCCTAGAAGTACATTCAGGGAGAGTAGACCACCCATGATATTTTCCAGTTACATGGCTATGTAGCATAATTGATTCCAAGCCTACCACGTTGAGGAGGAAATAGACCAATGGGTTTGGAGAGATGCCACTATGGAGGAGTATCACTCCATTATCAAGAATGATGTGTGGGACATAGTTCTGATGGATATTTAAGATCAAGTAAGCTATGAATGGAAGCGTAAATAAGTAAAAAGAAAGGCTTGTGGAAAAAGGGTTCTCCTAGAGAGAGGGAGTGGAATAAGAAGATATGTTTTCTACAGTCTCTAGGTATACTTCTATTTGGGCTATCATATCGATCGCTTTAGCTTTAGGGTGGAAGATACATTAAATGGATGTGAATAAGGAAATCATCATTGGATTTATTGAGGAGGAGGTATACATTGCGTAGCCTCAGGGATTTGAGGTCCATGGGAGGGGTTCTCATGTATGTAGTCTTAGGAAATCCTTATATGGACTCAAGCAGGCACCGAGAGTGTGGTGGATAATTGTACTTGTTGAGCATGGGATTTACCAAGAGTGAGGTGGATACTTGTACTTTATACTTATGGGAGATGATCGACTCATATTTTTGTTATATGTTGATGACCTATTTCTCACAGGTGAAGAGAAGTTCGTTGCTATGTGAAAATAGGATTTGGCTTCGTAGTTTGAGATGAAGGACATCAACTTGTTGCATTAATTCTTGGGGTTGGAGGTGTGGTAGAATCCATGAGATATATTCCTTGGATAGGGGAAGTATGTAGTGAACATTCTGAGGAGATTGAGGATGGGTGCCTTGTATAGGAAGTTTATTGGTTCCTTGATGTATTTGGTCAACACCATGCCAAATATTTACTTTGTTGCAAACATATTAAGTTAGTTCATGGTGGAACCTAGGCATGTGCATTGAATAGTAGTGAAGCATGTGCTCAAGTACTTTTGTGGTACAGTGGAGTATGGACTCATATATGTCAAGGGTGATGAAGTAGAACTATAAGGGTATATAGACTTAGATTGAAAAATAAGTGAAATGGACAGAAAAAGAACTTCAAGGGGCTGCTTTAACTTGGGATCAACAGTAATTTCATTGTTTAATAGGAAGCAAACATCACTGGCACTTATTTCAGTAGAGGTAGAATATATGGCAGCAGGTATGCTGAGTTGTAAGAAATTTTTCTTCATTAATTACTTACAATTTTATTTGATCAGGAGTTAGATCCTACGGTGATACAATGCAATAATCAGAGTTGCATCAAAATATCAAAGGATATCATGTTTCATGACATGTCCAAGCATATAGAGATCATATTTCACTTCATTAGAGATACTATCTAGAAAGGAGCAGTAAAGCTCCAATACATGTCCATAGATGAGAAGGTTGTGGACATTCTCACCAAACCCTTAGTGAAGAGTAATTTTGTCTTCTTTAGATATAGAATTGGAGTGGTGGAGAATACCTTCCTTGATAAGAGGGAGTGTTGAAGTTTGTAGCACCAGACATGTATCTCCATGTTGGATTGTGTCTTTCATGTGGAGATCGTCATTAATACCTCTCAGAACTTTGGAAATTCACTTTAATAATTTAATTATTAACGTGAATGCCATTTTATAATTAATTGAGATTAATTAAATAAAATGATTAAGTTTTTTGCATTAGTGATTTAAGTTCATTAAATGAATATTAGCCATTGATCTCAAGTGAGGGACATTTAATCCCATCCATTGATCACTTTGGTGATTAGGGTTACGACTCATCTCAAATTATAAAAAGTATCTAAGGGAGAGGAGGAAACATCCTTTTACTCATTATTGAGACAACAAGAGAGAAATTATGTATAGGTGGCTAAGAAGTATGGGAAGCCATGGGAAGATGCTAGGTAGCATTAGGTAAGGCTGTAGGATAGTTTTCTCTTATGGGAAGGCATCGCACAACACTATGTAGGTTGTACAATAGCCATACATTTTGCAGAAGTAGAAACAACCATACAACCATGAAACATGGTCGTGCAACAAGCTATATAGTCAATAGATTTTATGATAAATATTTTCGAGCAGGGGTCGTTGCAGATCAAGAAATCAAGTTTTTGTTGTATCTTGTTTTTCTCTCAGTGGGCCATTTTCCCTTTTTATAGAGCCCTGATTTTTATCATAATAAAATAATATTTTTGTTCGTTTTCCCTTCGGTGTTTTTCCAGGGGTATTTACCCAAAAACATCTATAAATGTGTTTGGTTTCATGTTTTACTTCCATTGCAATTTTTGGTTAAGAATCTCAGTGTGCATTTATTCAATAGATCTGCATTTTATTTCAGCAAGGATTTACTAGGAATTAATTGGTGTGACTGAGGTTTAAGAAATTTTAACATCATGCAAATATGTATGCTAATTGTTTGGCACATATGTGAATTGCTTCGCACTTCCTTGATTATTAATCCATGGTTTGAGTGATTCTCCACCCCATGAGTGAATAGAGGAGGTCAACAAAGTCTCACACTATATTTTGACTTGACCTTCAAAAGTAAGAGTAAAAAACCTGGATATGACACCTTCATAAGTAATATTCTGAGAAAAACAAATAAAAAACATTGAATGTTATGTTCAGATACATATGTCTCTCCCCCACCATCAAATTTAAATCTTGACAAGAGATTTACTATCTTTCTAGGAGTGTTACAAGGTATATAAATATGAATTCATCTCCATATATGGATTTGGGAAGGAGCCATTAATGATGATAAAATCATTAAAAATAAAAACTCCATAGACTCAACTTGTCATCTAGACCTCCTTCTAGTTCCATTTTGTTGATGCGGGAAAAATGACCCATCCCAACATGAGGGAGAATTTCCTAATGAAAAGTCTCATTCAGACCAACTCTCATTTGGTATGGAAATTTCCACTAGTATGTGGGCATGGTTGCACTAACTAAATGGATTTATCTATGAAGAGAGACTTGTTCATTTAAATTAGACTAAATCCCAAATGAATTCCTATTCTTTTCAAACAATTGGCTTAGTGATGCAGGAGCATCGCTCCACCTTAGCATCGTGCCATCTAGATAGCACATTCAATCACATTCAAGGAGGGGAGAAGCGCCGATCCTCTCATTTTCCCCTCATTTTAAAATTTCGATTTGTAATTAAATGCAATTAAATGTTGAAAGGCTAGAAGAGCCAAATCGATGCCTTTGTGGAAGTAGGAGATAAGGTCGCCCTTAATAGATGGAAGGCTGACGAGATCTAGATCCGATTCGGGCTAGATGGCCATTGATTGTAATTCAATGTAATTAATGAGAGTAGGCAAAAAGTGGTATGAGAGCGTAGTTTTTGTCTGTATATTTAAGGTGAAGGAGAGGTTGGAGATTCTCACATTTGTACAGTGAACAACAGACTTGACAAGAGGGTAGGTAGAAGGTGAAAATGGATATTGAAGGCCGTGGACATGGTCAGAGAGAATTCCACAAACAAAGGAACAAAGCTGAGATAGACAAAGAGCTCAGCAAGATAAGAGAATAAATGGAGAGGCCGGCATTGAATATGCAACGAGAGACAAAGGTACACTAGACATATGAATGGCCTTTGAAGAGGAAAGCTAAATGGCTTGTTCAAAATTTGTTGGCCAGAAGGTAGAAACAAGAGTTGAGGAGGTGGCTGAGGTATGTTGAAAGCCTCGATGACACAGAAGAAGAGGATAAAATAGTTGATATTCTCACTCAATGGGGGATGGAATTGAACATGCTAGAGGATTGGTTGAACCATCCAGAGCCAGTAAATGGCTGCCATGAAGAGACAGTCAAGAAGATCAAAGAGGAATGCCAGCATAAGCATCCCTTTGGAGGGAAGGGGTTGGAAACACTTAGGTTGATGGAAAATAGGTATGGATTGTTGGTTTTCATTGGTTTCAACCATTGGAGAGTGATATTGTATATTGATGTAAACCCTTAGTGATTGATGTCAACCATTGGAGAAATTCTAGTAGCAAATTCTGGTAGCATAAAGGTTTGGGTAATGGACCCAAGGTTGTTTCATGTATAACGGTACGAGTTTTAATATATTTTAAGGTAAGACTATCCTAGATGGATAGTACATGTCATTCCATTTCTAGTGGTATTTGGAACGTCACATAACTCCTCACGGTTAGAGAGTTATGACCATGAGAAGTTGGAGAACCCAGGTTTGAGTAATGGACCCAAGTTTGTTTGATGGATAATGGTATGAGTTTTGATATATTTGAAAGAAAGACTATTCTATATGGATAGTACATGTCATTCCATTTCCAGTGGTATGTCAAACTTCACATAAATCCTCACGGTTAGAGGGTTATGACCATGTGAAGTTGGAGAACCCTCATGAGTCATCTAGAAGCCCCAAAAAGGTCAAAGTAGTCAAAGTTGTTTAAGAGATTTTAGAAGGTAAATAATAAAGTGAAGCGATGAGTGTACTATAATTCAAAGTGAATACAAAATAAATTATTTAAATAATAAATTTAATGGAGAAATTACTAATTTGACAAGTGGTTAGAAGTGGGTTAACCCTAAAATAAGGAAAGTGGGTTAAGATGGTTAAAAGGTAACCCCTTGAGGAAGTTACATGAAAGTATAAATAAGAGGCAAGGCTCTCTAATTTTAATCACACTTGAGCATATTTAATATCTGCAGATGACTAAGTTAACCAAAGGATATCTAAGACGAATTTCAGAGGGAAAGTGAAGTAAAGAAGGCCGAAATTCAAGGGAGGATAAATTCTTTTGATGATGCTTTATAAGGTATGTTATTTACAGGTCATCTCCCCATTTTCACAATAAATTTTTTCTAGAATGATTTAGACCATGAAATTGGGAGGCCATTGAGGAAACATATCCAAGTAGTTGTGATACAAATTTCATCTTATGGGTCATTGTATTTTTGGAGTTACACGCCATGGAAAATAGGGTTTGTGGCTAGTCTTGAAACTAGTCTAAAACATGTGTTTCGAGTAAAAACGTCATAAAATATTCATAACAGATCCAAATTCAGTAATACCAAATGTATTGGTTAGACTACAGTCTATATTATTTTGTGTACAATTTTCAGATCCATACAACAAATATTCTATGTGGGGCACGCTCTACAAGTTCAATCTCTAGAATAAGCCAAAATTCAACAAGGTATGCCATTTTTGCTATAACTCCTTTTGTGAGAGGTTCCAAGTAGTGAAGTCTGGAGGAATTGCATAAAGACACTGAAGAACATTTTGTACCATTTTCAGATCTTTATTCATTACAGGTACATAGTTATCATTATTGCAAGTTAGAGTTTTTGACTAATCCAAAATTAGTCATGTGAGACTAAAGTAAAGTTTGATGAAAATGTTGTCTCTTGTTGTTAAATTTAAAGAAGGTTTGAAGGTATGTGATATTATACACTAGGTCTATTACAGACTTACAAATCATATTTGGATGATGAAATTGATGAGGGATTTTGGTTGAGGTACATGTTGGGTACATGGTTGAGACAAGTAGTTGATGAGTTGGCACATACATGAGGTGTATAGTTGATGATGTTGGTACATCTTGATGAGTCATAGTTGATAAGTAGTTGATACATTATCGGTACATACTTGGTACATGGTTGGAGGAACTTGTTAGTAGTATTGTTTACACATGGTTTATATATGATGTAGCATACTTGTATTGGTATATTATTAGAAGCACATATTTATCTTCGTGATGATTATGAGTTGTTGTGTTATGCTTGGTTGATACACATATTTGAGAGTTCTCTTGGTGATTGATATTGGTGAGTAGATCTGATTTGGTTGATAAGATTGATGAGATAGGTTGTTGTGATAGGTTTTTTGGACAGGTTGTTGTGACAGGTTATTCGTACAGGTTTGGTGCACGGTTGATGCACTTGTTCACAGTATAGGTTGAGATACAGGTTGGTGCATGGTTGATGCAATTTTTTATGGTACAGGTTGTTTGGTATAGGTTGTGTTAGCACTTGGTAAACTTCCTAGAGGTCGAAAAAGAAGAAATCTACGAAGGTAAATTTATCCAACCACTTTTAAAGCCGGGATCTATCCCTTCCAGCTTCAGAGAGGGATCTCTCTATTTGATTTAGCTATGTTTTTAATTTAGATATTAGACTAGGTAAAGAAATCGGTAGGTTTTGTTGTCAAAGTGTTTTTGAATGTGGTTGAGACAGTCTACACCTCCATTGGGCTATGGGGTCTATACTTAATTAAATATGAAATACCACCAGAAACGATTAAAGAAGACTTCTACAGGGCGAGATAATACATTCACCGGATCTTTTAATAGCTTAAATGATGGACAGAAGAAAAGATGAGAAAGATAAATTTCAACTAAGAAGCAGTTAAGAATTCCTTAATCGAAAACATCAAAAGATAAACATTAAAATCTTTTAGAGTCGGAAACAGGGTATCCAAGATAAATCTTGCAACATACGTTACTCTTAAAGATTAGTTTCAGAAAACAATATGAATCACAAAGCAATAATAACATTCAACTTAGAGAAAAACATCACCAGTGAATATACGCAAGAATCCTGTAAAAGTGTCTCCTTTTCATTAATGGAAGATCTCTTCAAAATTGTTACAATTTGATAGCGTTAGGGTGTGAAGATCAACAACCCTCAATACTTCGAAAGGTGAAGTATTTATAATTCAAATTACAAATGATCCTGTCATAACTGATCAGGACGTGCTCATTCTATTTTTAGCCTAATTGATTTAACTAATCAAACTGATTGATGACTTGGTGCAATTGCACGTGGAAATTCTGGGTAGACCGTTGATGAAGCCTTTGCACGACCTCATATGATTGGACATGGTGACTAGACCTGGATAGTTCATCTGCTAATCGAGCAGATCGCAGAGTTCCTCCCATCTGAGATGACTAGGCACAGTGACTTTGAGTAGTCTCCGATACACTTCATCCATGTCTGTATACTTAGCGAATGTGGGCTTAGTGAGGAATATGTATCGAATCTCGTGTTGGATACTAATGTCTAAATGGAGGGCATCCATGACTGCTTTGCTGGTGATGCTCCCTTGTATGCCTGCAAACTTTGAACTGTCTTTGGACACTTCAGCCAATCTCTTCTTGTAATCAGGAAATGTCATCAGTTTATCATTAATAACCTTCAGACCGGGGAGACCTTTCTTCTGGAGAGCCTCGATTTTGCTGAAGAACCTTTGTACTCCCTGGTCCATGATCTGAACCTTTTCTTCCAATTGAATAATTAGACTTCTCTTGGTCAAAACTCTTTTGACCTCTAGGATGGTCTCTGTTCTGTCTTCGATCTTCAACTCTTCTAGTTCTTCTCTGGTCTTTGAATTGAGGAACTTGATGATATCATTCGCCTGTGTTGGCATCTCCCCCAATTCCACTCCGATCTTCTCTATAGCCTATTTACTCCTCTGGAGCAACTCATTATGTTCAAACATTATTTGGATCATGGGCCATATCTCATTTATGGACTTTGTGATGTCTGTCCATACATTTTCTTTGACCTCAGCCAAAGTCTTTCCTGCCATGGTTTGCTTTTGGAGCTGCTGTAGTTCCTTCCTGAGCTGCTCAGTTACCTGCTTTTCCTTGGATAGACTGGTTTGGAAGGAAGTTTTGAGTTCCTGGAGGTTCTCAACTTCCTTCTTCAGCCTGTTGATTTCTATCTCTTGCAGGTTCATCTTTTCCATGGATTTGGCGAGGTCAGCTGTCCCTTCTTGTGATGTCACTGGAGTTGCAGATGGGATTGTTGTCACTGCTGTTGTGCTTGCTCCTAAGATAGGAATGACACTAAATGGAATGACTTCCATTGGCTTAATCTGCTCCTTCTCTTTTAGTAATCTCTCCATCTCTTTGAGCTGTGCATTCTGCTCCATGAGCAGCTTGAGCATTTCGTCCTTCTTGCCTTCCTTCTCTGCTATCTCCTTAGCCTGTGAATCCTCTGTGGGCGGGAGTTTCAACTGTTTCCTCAAGGAGGCAATGTCTGCATTCTTTTTCTTTATCATCTCCTCTACAGCTTTGACATTCGAAGGATCGTAGCCAATCTTGAGGACCAGCTCCTCCAAAGTTTTGATTCTGTTGTCCTTCATGAAAGAAGATATCTTCTCCAGATTGAGCTGCTTTTGAGTATTGTTGAGCGACACCTGTAATTTTGTTGCAGAGGCAGAAGCATGTGCCAATGTGTGAAAAACCATCTCCCCTATCTGTTTATGTAAATCCATCCGATCTGCTAGGTGCACGTCCTTCGTCTGGAACTCGAAGGTGGCTCTCTTGTAGTCTGTGATTACCTTGGGATTGTAAGTTTTAAACCTGTGAAGTAAAGCAATGCATATAGATTCTTAAGAAATACAGAAATTAATCAATGACTCATACACAGAGTACACAGAGATTTTTACCTGAAACCCTCAACCGAGAAAACCTTTCTTATTTTCATTATATCGAATTTCACCATTCGCCATACAATATATACAATGTTTTTAGGTATTTTGTAGATACCAAAACCCTAATCCCTTAATCCGGGATTAATTTACAAATTAGCTAAAAATAGCAAAATCCGCTAAAAATAACAAAGGGATCGTCAGACGCAGTTGTCGTATCTAACGCACCCACACACACACACATGCAAAGAATATAACACACACCCAACAAGGATCTGGTACCTGTGCCTGTAGGAAGGCCATGTGCATCCTGCCTCTTTCTGTGTCGAATGCAGATAGCAGCCTATGATGCGCGGTGGACGACTGCTTTCGAAAATGGGCGTAAGTACTGCTGGTGAGGGTCTGTTTCCTTTTCTTGATCAGCTCGTACTTCTCGAAAATTCCCAAATTGGGCCCAGTCTTGCCTGGCTGAGTGTCTAATGGAGAGTCTGTGGATTTCTTTGGCACTGCTGTGGTGATCTCCTTATACAGGCTTGAACCGAAAGGTGGAATGACAGGCTTGACCCCTGTGGTAGGCGGAACTTCTATTTCTCCAGTTGGACCGGGAACTGTGGTTGTCTTTGGCCTTTTAGTGTGCAACTTGAATTCTTCAAAAGATACCTCCGTGACAGGCAAAGATGAATCCTGTCGAGGCCTTTTTTCCTTAGGTACCTAGGGTGTGTTCATTGGTGGCATTGTGGTCGGGGGAACCTGTTGTTCCACTTCGATCAAGGTGTCAGGCACCCACACCGTTTGATTTGCAAACTTTTCGATCTCGGGCTTGGACTCATGAACATATGGGATGTTTTTATTTTTCACCCGCATTTATGAAATGATCCCACATGGATCATAGTGTCATGGGAAACTCATAAATAATTTCATTTCTTTCAGCATCCTGTCAGCTTCTTCTCCGACGCACCGATTGTTGCAGATGAAGGAGCCAATCTGCCCCTTGATTCAAAGTTGTTTCTTTTTCTTTAATGATACGAAGTGGATTTCATCTGAATTCATAATTTGTCTTATATACTCTAAAGAAAATATTCTTACCGGTACATATTTGGGTAGCTTGTAAGGTGCCAACTCGCACCCGAAAACTCTGATCTCGGTGTGGTTTTGATACAGGTACCAATCCCCTGTCTTTGCGTTGTCCGAGAGATGCAGAATTCTCTGGACTTCGTCGTTTATTCATGGCTCGGGCCTGCTGCTCAACATGCTTACTACAGGGTGGTAGAAAAGATCAATGAAAGCCTTGAAGCTATACTCTGTGGAGTTATGCTTCAGCAAAGAAGTCCATGCTGTGACTGGCTGAGGCCTTCCATCTACGTCCATCTTCTGCATGGAGAAACTGAATTTATTCACTTGAAAGTAAACAAACATGTATGCCAGTATAGACGAGTATCTGAACATGCCCTTCGTGCCAAAATTCACGAACTGTTAATGAATATTTTCGGCCAAGAAGGTGTTGTAATCAAACTGTGTTGTGGGTTTTTTATCATTGGAGAAAATGGATAGAAAAACCAGGATGGGCTCATCTACCCACTAGTCGGAATAGTAACCTAGCAGGGCACAAAGGGAGGAAATGATTTGGTTTCCCTTGGTGGAGAACATGGATGACGGGTAAGGGGGATTTGTGGAAGGGAATTGAGCGAAGGTGGGAAGGAAAAGCTTGAATATCTGAGCTCTCTGGGGAAAAGTCATCTTCTGATATAGCTCGGTAAGGATTTCTAGGTTGAAAGGAGACATAGACTCAACACAGGGAATTTGCATCATCTGGTCTATGTCTTCAGGAGTGATGAGGAACAGGGTGTCTCCGGATGAGGATATGATGGCTCTCTGTTCAGGAATATAGTGAGTTTGGCATTTCAGTGCGAATTCGGGAAAATGATGTATCTGAGGAAAAAGGTAAAGGGGAAAATTGGACTCCCAGAGTCCAATTTCATCGCTCTGGTCCAGGAAAACCTCCCTGAGCCATGATTGGAGATCTGAAAAATTGAAGTCGCAAATGGTATCTGCGATCAATCTGTCTTTGTCAACCAATGAAATTTTGTCCAGGTCGGCAGGAGGCGGGAGAAAAGGATTCTCCTCTCCTTCTACTTGTCTTGGCTTTGGTGCCATCTCTGCAACAGTACCTGCAATAAACACGAAGTTAGTGGGGTCGATTGACTGTGGATGAAGGCGACAAGAAAGCAATGTAGGTGTAAGAGGTAAATTTTCTGGTGCGATGGATGACTAGTGAATGAAGGGGGAAAATAGTAGTTTTATTTAAAACTAGGGTCGATTGGGCGTGGGAGACAGGTCAGCAAGATAACGGGTATGTTATCCCGTAATAAATGGACAACGGGCCACTTGGGGGTGAGATGGCGGGTGACGGTGGCCAAAACATACGGACGGGTGACGTGGTTGATAGGGATTGCAGGTGGAAGTCGCAATAAGGGGCTGGTCATGAGTGAACAGGAGTGGAGGACTGACAACAGTTATGGGACGTGACATAACTCAGGAGCAAGTGGGAGATGACGTCCTTGAGTGACGGGAGTTGTCAGATAGCCGATGGGGGATGGGACTTCGGGATCAATAGGCTGATGCCACATATGACCAGGGG
>ML799262.1:82061-94386 GCA_009831015.1 Picea engelmannii
CGAAAACCATCTTAGATCGTTGATCTGTGTGCCCGTTTCCTGGTCGTAGATCTTAGCGCGTCGTTTATCTCTCATTCTGGCCCCCCCCCTCCATTAAAGGCAAAATGGACGGGGGGGTCCGGAATCAAATCTGGGCCTTTGATTTCAGCGCTCGTCTCTGGGCCATCCAGATGTGCACAATTCTTATTACCGATTCCGAACCCCCCCGGTTAAAAGCAGAACGGTCGGGGGGGTCCGGAATGCTCTGTGCGTCGTAGATCTGGGCGCCACGATCTAGACCGTCGAAAAGTGCATGGAGCATAATCAGGAGCGCAGAAACATGTGTTGGGAAAACTTAGGATAGGTGCATCTTATGGGTTTTTTCCAAATTTTTCACATAGACACCACCAAGGGACTTCGACCAAACTATCCTTTAGGCATTCGAGACATGGTGCAACATTTTTCATCAAGCTGGTTTTATTGGGGTGAAACAAATGAAGAAATTAACCTACATGCTAACCTACCTTCCTAGGACAATTAACCCAGATTAAACTGTTGGGTTAAGAAACTACTCTACCTAAAGGCTATCTGACCAGGATTAGACAGTCTGGTCAGATTTATTCACTAATCTAACCTCAGGGCTATCTGACCAGGATTAGACAGTCTGGTCAGATTTATTCACTACCCTATCAACATTAAATTTAAAATGAACTTGAACATGCTTGAAAGGTATGGCCAAGTTACTATTATTGCATGGGGCTTTCATTTCAATTCTTTTATGCCCTCTTTTTCTTTTTCTTCTTTTTCTTTTATTTTTCTTTTTCTNTATTTGCAGAATGAAAAATCATTTGTCAACAAAACACTAGATACAGATAATATCCCAGTCACCAATTTATTCCCATAACTTATGGGGTGATAACAGCGGCTCCACCTGGGGATGGTACTTGCCCTGTGAAGTGCTAAGAATCCTGGTTCCTATCATTTTGAACATTTTTGCCTAGTAGCCTTCATTGGTTTATTATCAAAAAATGGAAAAACAATGATCAACAGCTTAGGGCCTTCTCTTCGGGCTTCAACCAACTGA
Organism: Picea engelmannii; assembly: GCA_009831015.1. NCBI lineage: Eukaryota > Viridiplantae > Streptophyta > Pinopsida > Pinales > Pinaceae > Picea > Picea engelmannii. The sequence goes on from ML799262.1 coordinate 83,125, forward strand.
CTAATGTTCTTCACTCAGAAAATGCAAGTGAAAACTGAAACTTTAAAATGGTATTTACAATGGAGAGTGAAAAGTCGAATCTTCTACTGAGGTGGTACATAATGTTTCAGCATTCTGCCATTCACAGGTGCTCCTGGCAGATCTGACCCATCAGCGTTGTTTAGCAAAAAAACATTGTTTCCCCTGAAATCTTGGATCATGTATGGACCTGTCCACAGATTGTCAAATTTTCCATGCTTTCCCTTGTCTTCATTTCTGGAGTCCCATTTCAGCACCAAATGAGCTAACTTGAAATTGTCTTCCTTGGTTCGTTTGTAAAAAAAATTCTTGATGTTTCCTTGGACTACCTGAGTCTTGTTGAAAACATCCTCCCTAGTCTGCTGCGAATGAATCATCTGGTTGATCCTTCTCTGTGAGTCATTTGTCTCAGCTTGTACCTCTTGAAGCAACTTCATGACAGGGACTCCTAAAGAAGTGGGAAAAACTGCCTCTGTACCATAGAACAGCTGGTATGGTGACATACCAATTGACGTTTTGGTGGTCAGCATGTCAGCCCATAAGGCAAACACCAACTTATTGTGCCATGATTTCTTGTTTTCCTGCAATGTTTTCTTGATGATATTTACCAAAGTTTTGTTTGAAGATTCTGCCATCCCATTCCCCTGAGGGTAATAGGCTATGGAATGCCCCAAACCAATGTGATACTTGTTGCAGAAATCTATGAGTTTCTTCGAATGAAAAGCAGTTGCATTGTCAGTTATAATCTTTCTAGGACAACCAAAACGAGATAAAATATTATTTTCAAGGAATTTAATAATAACAGAGTCAGTGGCTTGCCTGCTTGGTGTTGCCTCGATCCATTTGGTAAAATAATCGGTGGCAGTAAGAATCCACCTGTGTTGGCCTGAAGACGGGGGGTGTATTTCTCCAATGAAATCGAGTCCCCATTGTTGGAAAGGGGCCTCAACTGAGATCGGTTTCAGAGGCAGAGGAAGGAGTTTCCTTTTGCCTTCAAACAGTTGACACTGGTGACATGTTGTTACCTTCTGATGTACATCTGCAAACAGGGTGGGCCAGTAGAATCCATATCTGAGTATTTTGTTGGCTGTGACCTTCCAGTTCAAATGGCCACCACATTCTCCTGCATGAAACTCTTGCAACACTTTATCAGATTCATCTTTCAGTAAACAATTTAACAGAATGCCTGCAGGATCTTTCCAATACAAATTTCCTTCTAGAATACATTATTTCAAAGATTTCAACTTTAAAAATCTAGCTTTAGTCCTATTCAAACTAGGGGGATCTTGTAAATTTTGTAAAACGAATATAAGGTCTGCATACCATGGAGAGTTGAGAAATACCTCTCTAAAGTTTGGAGTTTCCATCTTGCCCTGTTCATCTGCCACATCTAGAAAATTAATGTCAAGAGCCTGGAAGTTAGATTCAGACATTAATTTAGCAAGGCCTTGGCCTTTGATTAGTTTTGTGGGCTTAATCTCTATATCGTATTCTAAAATGACAGCAATCCATTTTCCCCTTCTTCCATCAGGGTTGTCCTGTGTTAAAATATCCTTTACTACTGCATTTGGAACATAAGCTATGGTGTGAGAATGGAGAATGTAGACCCTGAAGTCCTTTATGGCTTTTACCAAAGCAAAAGCTTGCTTCTCCATGATATTGTAGTTCAGGGCAGCATCTCTTAATGCTTTTCTAAAGAAATCTATGGGTTGTTCATACCCTTCGTTGTTCTTTTGCAGTAACACCACTCCTATAGCATGTTCGGATGCGAAAGAAAAGAGATAGAAATATTTAGTAAAATCAGGACTGATCAAAACTGGGGCTTCCGTGAGTGCTCATTTGACTTGTTTGAAAGATTGTCTGGACTCGCGATCCCATTTTATTTTTACATCTTTTTTAAGCATGTTTGTAATGTTCCTGAGGAGTTCTGCCAGATTGGGAATGAATCTTCGTAGAAAATTAATTCTTCCGATAAAAGACTGTAGTTCTTTGAGGTTTCTTGGGTGTTCTAATTTTAGGATGGCCTCTATTCTACTGGGGTCTATTTTGATTCCTTCCTTTGAGATGATATGTCCCAGCAGTTTGCCTTCTTCTAACCCAAAAAGACTCTTCTTAGGATTTAAAGAAATCCCAAACCTTCTACATTTCTCGAAAACTCGTCTAAGGTGCCTCAGGTGTTCATCATCAGATTGGGAAAACACAGTCACATCATCTAAATAAACGACAATAAACTTACCCGACTCTTCCACGAAAGCGATATCCATTATCCTCTGGAACGTGGCTCCTGCATTCATCAGGCCAAAAGGCATCTTCACATACATGAAAGTACCCCATGGTGTTGTGAAAGCAGTTTTTTCTTGGTCGTCCGGGTGAACTAGGACCTGGTTGTAGCCCGAGAAACCATCCAATAGAGATATCCGACTGGACCCGACCACCCATTGCAGGATGTGGTCCATTTTCGACAAGGGGTAGTTATCCTTCAAGGATACTTTATTCAGATTTCGAAAATCTATGCAGAGTCTGATTTCCCCGGTTTTCTTACGTGTAGGGACCAAATTAGAGACCCACTTGGAAAAACGCAGTGGGACTATGATCTTGGCATCGTACATTTTATTGATTTCTTTTTATATCAGAGGGAGCAACTTGGGATTTATCCTCCTAAGTTTCTGCCTAAACGGTTTTTGGTCTTCTTTTATGGGAATCCTGTGTTGTATGATGCTGGTATCATATGCTTTCAAATCTTCATAGCCCCAGGAAAAAACATCTGAATATTCTTTGAACAACTCAATGTATTTGAGCTTTTGTTCTGGGGGTAAAGATTTGGACAGTTTGACCATCCTAGGTTTCTCTTTAGTCCCTATATTACAGTCCTCTACTTCTTGTTCGTGAGCTTCTATTTTTGGTTTTTTGGCTACATCGTTACTGTCAAATAAATCTTCTAAAGGAACAAGACCCCTAGGCAAAACATTGTTTTTCAACTGTAAAACGTCAGCATCCAATTCGTCATCGCCTAATTCTACTGAATCTATGGTATTTACACTATCAATTTCAAAATCAGAATTATTTACATTTTTATCTTCATTTTCTAAATCTATATTTGTACATTCAAAATCGTTCTTACATTGCAGAAAGTCTTCAATTTGGTCATCATTTCCAAACACTTGCCAATACCTGATATTGTCGGGAACTGTCGGTTTTCATTTCACCTCAACAGTATAAGGGCGAGTCGAGCGGAAAGGAATCTTACAGGTGGCTGTTGACGTAGCCAATCCGTCGGCCAAAATATTATGTCCCCTCGACATTACCTGTAAGTCAACTTCAGTAAAACACCTCAAGGCATCAAGAACGACATTCCTGTAGGCTCTAAGGCGTGGGTGTTTAGCAGCATACTCACCTTTGATTTTCTTGATTATTAACTCAGAGTCACCTCTTACCATTATCTGCTTTGCACCAACTTTTTTCAAAAGTTTCAGGCCGAGCATCAAAGCTTCATACTCAACAATATTGTTAGTACATTGAAAATTTAGTTTGTAAGAATGATTTTCTAAATACCTTTTTCTGTGATTATGCAGCTAGACTCCTGCTCCTGCTCCTTCTTTACTCACTGCTCCATCAAAGTCCATGCTCCAAAAATCAACGAGGAATTCTTCGGTTATCACGTTCTTCATCTTTGCTACCTCACTGCTTTCTGGACCTTCATCTTGACTAGATACATCTTCCATCAGCTGAGTATCTTTCTCTTCTGTATCACCATCATTGTACAAGATGAACGAATCTAAATCGGAATGTGCAGAGTAAAGGGGGTAATTGTATGGTTTTTCTTGGCTACTGACCATGTACTTCATCAGTGTTTCTCTGTATAGCCTCCTCTGTTGCCCAAACACTGGAATAGTGGCGTAAGACATATCCAACTGCAGGGTTCCTTTCAACTTAGCCCCCCAAGACTGGGATAGAAACATTCCATAATTCGGTGGGATGTCTGCAACCACCACATCCATTACCATGCTCTTCGCCGGAATCTGAACTAAGGTGATGCATAATTCCTTGATCAAACCGATACATTTAACTTTGTTGGAGTCGAAAGAATGTAAATCCTTGTATGGTCTGGTGACCTCCAGTCCCAGCTTTTTCATTACTGCTTTAGGCATCAGACTATGGGAGGCACCTGAGTCCAACATAGCATTATGAAAGATCAAGTCATGTATGTTTAGACTGATGTAAAAAGGAGAGACCTCGCCAATATCATCTCTACCATCTACTTCAGGTCCGAAAAGCAGTTCGGGATGATCATCAGTAAGGTTCATAGTGTCTGAATGATTTACTGATCCCATGGTTAAGGCCTTTGTGCCTATGTCAGGTTCAATGGCTAGTACTTTAATTACCTGTGAACGATACCCGTCTCTATTCATCAACTCTGTAAGTGGGATGGGAATTTTTATTTTTTCTAATTCCCCCTCAAGGCTGAAAGGTGTAGGAGTTCTGCCTTGGCTCATCAGTTCTGGTTTGTCCACCATATTCTTCGGCTCAGAAGTACTCGGTGGATTAACAGGTGAAGCCTCAGGCTGCGATGGCCTTTTCAGAATGGTAATGTTTTTCTTCGCAGGAGTGTCAGTCTTACTCTTTTCAGGAATTTTCTCAGCAACAATCTTCTTAGTGGTCTTCTCCGCAGATTTCTCAGGGGTCTTCTTGGTCTCGACTACCTTTTGTGTTTTAGTAGTCTTTTTTGGAGAACTCCCCTCTGTCTTCTTACTCCACAGATTGTATTAGCGATGCACTTCTAAAATAACGTTTTCAAAGGCCTGTTGTTCTGCATATTCGACTTCTTCACTTACCTTTGTTTGATTTAACATAAAGAGTTCCTGCTCTTCTTTAGTAAGGAAAATAGCCTCGTTGTCATGAATGCCCATGAGGTTGATGTGAGTATCCTCTAATTCCTCGATCACTTCTCCCCCTTCATCAGCATAGTTCTCTTGCAGGGGAGGTCTAATCTGCTGATCTGGGCCCCTCTACTCTCTTTGATCCTTAGGATCTCTCTGTCTGATTTGAGGAGGGTTTCTCCTGAAATAGGGGTTCCGAACCTGAGGAGCAGGTGTGTTGTCTCTTGGAGGATTTCTGTCTGACAAGTCATTCTTTCTAGCATTAGTTCTATTGTTTTGGCCATAGAATCCAGTCTGGAATCTGTGGTAGACGTGGAAGGTTCTTCTTTGATCGTGACTCTCCTTTCTGACCATTGACGTGCCCTCTTTGCCAATAGATTGGCTTCCACACTTATAGCACTTCTCTGCATGTCAGCCAAGGTGGTAGAATTTCTTTCTCTTAATTGGTATGACATGTCGGCATCAAAACCATCAGGGAATTTTATCAACGTCGGGCCCTGTGGAGGTTTGATTTCGGCTAGAATTGCATTGTATAGGTTATTAAAACGGGTGCAGTAATCTTATACCGTCTCACCTTGATTTCTTTTTATAATCTCGTATTCTGACAATATCTGGAGAGGGTTTTTCTTTACCTCCCATCTGTCAAGAAAAATCCTTTGAAAAGCGACAAGGTCAGGGATCGAGGCGGCAGGTAAAGCTTTGTACCATTTCTTGACATCACCTGTCAAAATCTAGGCAAACAGTCGCATTTGAACGTCAGCCTCGTCAACTTCTTGCAGGTCAAAATAGTCATTCATTTTGTCGACATGTTGTTGGGCGTTTAAATTTCCTGTTGCATTGAACTGTGGAAGTCTAGTTTGATAGTCTTGGGGCATGGCATGTAGCGGCACAGCCAACACCAAAGGAGCATATCGAGCTGCCATGATGGGTGGAAAAGGTGGAACGACAACCTGGATGGTCGGCGAGGTAGCGACTGAAGACGAGGACGAGGAGGGACTGGACGGTACTGAGGTAGTGATTTGTCGTTTAGTCGCGGGAGACAAGACTTCGGGGGTTCGGGGGTGCAACTCAGTTGGGTCAAAGACGAGTCCCGTCACAAAACTATCGGACCGTGTTCTAACCAGGCTTAGCTGTGGAAAGGTATCAAGGTCAAGGTTTTGAGAACTAATTGGTTTTCCTGAAAAGGAAGGAGACTTATGAAGGTGAGTATAACTCACTGAACCTGCAACCAAGGTCTTTCGCCTGAGCAAATGTTCGGGGTTATCTATTACTATCGCGGGTTCTGGGTCTGGATGAGATCGAGTGTGAACTTTCTTGTGAGCCAGAACTCTTTTTGGTTTTTATATGTATTTTTATTTTTTTATTTTGTGAGTCTGAAAATAATATATACAAAGCTTGATCAACCTGTAAACATCACTTTCTTCTCGAAATAGAATGTTCTTTTTAGGGGAAAGAAAACGTGAAATTATCAATTTTTAGTTCTTCCCCAGTGGAGTCGCCATTATGTTAGCACTTGGTAAACTTCCTAGAGGTCAAAAAAGAAGAAATCTACGAAGGTAACTTTATCCAACCACTTTTAAAGCCGAGATCTAGCCCTTCCAGCTTCAGAGAGGGATCTATCTATAGGATTTAGCTATGTTTTTAATTTAGATATTAGGCTAGGTAAAGAAATCGGTAGGTTTTGTTGTCAAAGTGTTTTTGAATGTGGTTGAGACAGTCTACACCTCCATTGGGCTATGGGGTCTGTACTTAATTAAATATGAAATACCACCAGAAACGATTAAAGAAGACTTCTACAGGGCGAGATAATACATTCACTGGATCTTTTAATAGCTTAAATGATGGATAGAAGAAAAGATGAGAAAGATAAATTTCAACTAAGAAGCAGTTAAGAATTCCTTAATCGAAAACATCAGAAGATAAACATTAAAATCTTTTAGAGTCGGAAACAGGGTATCCAAGATAAATCCTGCAACATACGTTACTCTTAAAGATTAGTTTCAGAAAAAAATATGAATCACAAAGAAAGAATAACATTCAACTTAGAGAAAAACATCACCAGTGAATATACGCAAGAATCCTGTAAAAGTGCCTCATTTTCATTAATGGCATATCTCTTCAAAATTGTTACAATTTGATAGCGTTAGGGTGTGAATATCAACAACCCTCAATACTTAGAAAGGTGAAGTATTTATAATTCAAATTACAAACGTTCCTGTCATAACTGATCAGGACGTGCTCATTCTATTTTTAGCCTAACTGATTTAACTAATCAAATTGATTGATGACTTGGTGTAATTTCACGCGAAAATTCTGGGTAGACCATTGATGAAGCCTTTGCACGACCTCATCTAATTGGACATGGTGACTGGACCTGGACAACTCATCTGCTAATCGAGCAGATCGCAGAGTTCCTCCCATCTGAGATGACTAGGCACAGTGACTTTGAGTAGTCTCCGATACACTTCATCCATGTCTGTATACTTAGCGAATGTGGGCTTAGTGAGGAATATGTATTGAATCTCGTGTTGGATACTAATGTCTAAATGGAGGGCATCCATGAATGCTTTGGCGGTGATGCTCCCTTGTATGCCTGCAAACTTTGAACTATCTTTGGACACTTCATCCAATCTCTTCTTGTAATCAGGAAGTGTCATCAGTTTATCATTAATAACCTTCAGACTGGGGAGACCTTTCTTCTGGAGAGCCTCGATTTTGCTGAAGAACCTTTGTACTCCTTGGTCCATGATCTGAACCTTTTCTTCCAATTGAAGCATTAGACTTCTCTTGGTCAAAACTCTTTTGACCTTCAGGATGGTCTCTGTTCTGTCTTCGATCTTCAGCTCTTCTAGTTCTTCTCTGATCTTCGAATTGAGGAACTTGCTGATATCATTCGCCTGTGTTGGCATCTCCCCCAATTCCACACTGATATTCTCTATAGCCTGTTTACTCCTCTGGAGAAACTCATTCTGTTCAAACATTATTTGGATCATGGGACATATCTCATTTATGGACTTTGTGATGTCTGTCCATACATTTTCTTTGACCTCAGCCAAATTCTTTCCTGCCATGGTTTGCTTTTGGAGCCGCTGTAGTTCCTTCCTGAGTTGCTCAGTTACCTGATTTTCTTTGGATAGACTGGTTTGAAAGGAAGTTTTGAGTTCCTGGAGGTTCTCAACTTCCTTCTTCATCCTGTTGATTTCTGTCTCTTGCAGGTTCATCTTTTCCATGGATTTGGCGAGGTCAGTTGTCCCTTCTTGTGATGTCACTGGAGTTGCAGATGGGATTGATGTCACTGCTGCTGTGCTTACTCCTGAGATAGGAATGGCACTCAATGGAATGACTTCCATTGGCTTCATCTGCTCCTTTTCTTTTAGTAATCTCTCCATCTCAGCCTCCATCTCTTTGAGCTATGCATTCTGCTCCATGAGCAACTTGAGCATTTCGCCCTTCTCGCCTTCCTTCTCTGCTATCTCCTTAGCCTATGAATCCTCTGTGGGCGGGAGTTTCAACTATTTACTCAAGGAGGCAATGTCTACATTCTTTTTCTTTATCATCTCCTCTACATCTTTGACATTCGAAGGATCATAACCGATCTTGAGGACCAGCTCCTCCAAAGTTTTGATTCTGTTGTCCTTCGCGAAAGAAGATATCTTCTCCATCTTGAGCTGCGTTTGAGCACTATTGAGCGACACCTGTAATTTTGCTGCAGAGGCAGAAGCATGTGCCAATGTGTGAAAAACCATCTCCCCTGTCTATTTATGCAAATCCATCTGATCTGCTGTGTGCACGTCCTTCGTCTGGAACTCGAAGGTGGCTCTCTTGTAGTCTATGATTACCTTGTGATCTGGTACCTGTGCCTATAGGAAGGCCATGTGCATCATACCTCTTTCTGTGTCGAATGCAGATAGAAGCCTATGTTGTGCGGTGGATGACTGCTTCCGAAACTGGGCGTAAGTACTGCTGGTGAGGGTCTGGTTCCTTTTCTTGATCAGCTCGTACTTCTCAAAAATGCCCAACTTGGGCCCAGTCTTGCCTAGCTGAGTGTCTAATGGAGAGTCTGTGGATTTCTTTAGCACTGCTATGGTGATCTCCTTATACAGGCTTGAACCGAAAGGTGGAATGACAGGCTTGACCCCTATGGTAGGCGGAACTTCTATTTCTCCAGTTGGACCGGGAATTGTGGTTGTCTTTGGCCTTTTAGTGTGCAACTAGAATTCTTCAGAAGATACCTCCGTGACAGGCGGAGATGAATCCTGTCGAGGCCTTTTTTCCTTAGGTACCTGGGGTGTGTTCGTTGGTGGCACCTTGGTCGGGGGAACCTGCTGTTCCACTTCGATCAAGGTGTCAGACACCCACACCATTTGATTTGCAAACTTTTAGATCTCGGGCTTGGACTCATGAACATACGGGATGTTTTTATTTTTCACCCTCATTTCTGAAATGATCCCGCATGGATCATAGTGACATGGGAAACTCATAAAGAATTTCATTTCTTTCATCATCCTGTCAGCTTCTTCTCCGGCGCCCCGATTGTTGCAGATGAAGGAGCCAATCTGCCCCTTGATTCGAAGCTGTTGCTTTTTCTTTAATGATACGAAGTGGATTTCATCTGAATTCATAATTTGTATTATATACTCTAAAGAAAAGATTCTTATCGGCACATATTTGGGTAGCTTGTAAGGTGCCAACTCGCACTCGAAAACTCTAATCTCGGTGTGGTTTTGATACAGGTACCAATCCCCTGTCTTTGCGTTGTCCGAGAGATGCAGAATTCTCTGGACTTCGTCGTTTATTCGTGGCTCGGGCCTGCCGCTCAACATGCTTACCACAGGGTGGTAGAAAAGATCAATGAAAGCCTTGAAGCTATACTCTGTGGAGTTATTCTTTAGCAAAGAAGTCCATGCTGTGACTGGCTGAGGCCTTCCATCTGCGTACATCTTCTGCATGGAGAAACAGAATTTATCTGCTTGAAAGTAAACAAACATGTATGCCAGTATAGACGAGTATCTGAACATGCCCTCCGTGCCAAAATTCATGAACTGTTCATGAATATTGTCGGCCAAGAAGGTGCTGTAATCAAACTGTGTTGTGGGTTTTTCATCATTGGAGAAAATGGATAGAAAACCCAGGATGGGCTCATCTACCCACTGGTCAGAATAGTAACCTAGCAGGGCACAAAGGGAGGAAATGATTTGGTTTCCCTTGGTGGAGAACATGGATGACGGGTAAGGGGGATTTGTGGAAGGGAATTGAGTGGAGGTGGGAAGGAAAAGCTCGAATATCTGAGCTCTCTGGGGAAAATTCATCATCTGATATAGCTTGGTAAGGATTTCTAGGTTAAAAGGAGATGCAGACTCAGCATGGGGAATTTGCATCATCTGGTCTATGTCTTCAGGAGTGATGAGGAACAGGGTGTCTCCGGATGAGGATATGATGGCTCTCTGTTCAGGAATATAGTGAGCTTGGCATTTCAGCGTGAATTCGGGAAAATGATGTATCTGAGGAAAAAGGTAAAGGGGAAAATTGGACTCCCAGAGTGCAATTTCATCGCTCTAGTCTAGGAAAACCTCCCTGATCCATGATTGGAGATCTGAAAAATCGAAGTCGCAAATGGTATCTGCGATCAATCTGTCTTTGTCGACCAATGGGATTTTGTCCAGGTCGGCAGGAGGCGGGAGAAAACGATTCTCCTCTCCTTCTGCTTGTCTTGGCTTTGGCACCATCTCTGCAACAGTACCTGCAATAAACACGAAGTTAGTGGGGTCGACTGACTATGGATGAAAGCGACGGGAAAGCAATGGAGGTGTAAGAGGTAAATTTTCTGGTGCGATGGATGACTAGTGAATGAAGGGCGAAAATAGTAGTTTTATTTTAAAATGGGGTCGGTTGGGCGCGGGAGACAGGTCAGCAAGATAATGGGTATGTTATCCCATAATAAATGGACAACAGGCCACTTGGGGGTGAGATGGCAGGTGACGGTGGCCAAAACATACGGACGGGTGACGTGGTTGATAGGGATTGGAGGTGGAAGTCGCAAAAAGGGGCTGGTCATGAGTGAACAGGAGTGGAGGACTGACAACAGTTATGGGATGTGACATAACTCAAGAGAAAGTGGAACAAGTGGGAGATGACGTCCTTGAGTGACGGGAGCTGTCAGATAGCCGATGGGGGATGGGACTTCGGGATCAATAGGTGTACGCCACGTATGACCAGGGGCCCGCCAGAGGAGAATAACAATTCTAGACCCCCCCCCTTTGGTTAAAAGTAGAACATCAGGGGGGGTCCGAAAACCATCTTAGACCGTTGATCTGCGCGCCTGTTTCCTGGCCACAAATCTTAGCGCGTCGTTTATCTCTCATTCCAG
>ML799262.1:110889-151143 GCA_009831015.1 Picea engelmannii
CTATGCATTCTCATCAAGGAAAATACATATTACATTACATCAATCATCAATCAATCAATCCTTTGGCATCAATCAATCACTTGACATCAATCAATGACATCAATCAATCAAACCATTGGCATCAATGACAACATGATCCAACAATGGAAACAAAAATAGTTCATATTTCTCAATAAAAAACTATACTAGCATACCCATACGCATATAGATGACAAAAAATATGTCCCTACAATTGATCTCATAATCCATTCACAATAATTTCCCATAGAGTCAATTGACAATAGTGACAAATTGCTAACATCTACAAAAAAACAGCCAAGCAATAGTGCATTATTGACTGAACAGACCATGAATCAACTTTCCATTATACTCATTCACATAAATAGTTCATATGTTTGAGATAAAAGTAAAATCCAAGAGACTTCCAATCCATCCCAAATCCCAATAAATATTTATACAACACCCATTTCTGGGTTATCCATCTCCCCCCCCGCCACTGGGGGAAAAATTACATTTATAACATGTTTTTTCGTTATTTCCACTAAGACAATTACTCTTCTAGACTCCTCTCTTCCACTCTATATTTTGTAGTTACATCCATTCCTTTACCTATATTCCTCATTTTTTTGGATTCCATGTCTCATTGGGACTCTTTGCCTCCTCACGCATTCCTGTCAAAGCGACAATAAAGAATATATATATATATATATATATATATATATATATATATATATATATTTGTTTATGTGGGCAAAGGACAAAATATTGACAATTGTATATATAAATTAAAATTTGGGAATTTCTTGATGCCAATTAGGTAATATATACTATATTGTATTATCCTTTAATTTTTAATCTTTCCAACGGGCCCTCAGTTGCATGATTTGGCTTTCAAAAACCCAAGTTATGAGTTGTGAAACACTACACTATCAATATCCAAGCAAATTTGTTCCTTCCTTTTTCCTGAATGTTTTGGGATTTTTTGTTTCTAATTTGTCTCAAATACTTGTTCTAACAATTTATTCACTCTTTCATCTTTCCAATTAGCCATCTCACTCCTAATTTTGCCTTTTGGAACTCAATATATGACCTTCTGAAGTTAGCACTCAACAATCGTCGATATCAATCAAGGTTAATCTTGATCATTGATCTTGTATGTTTAATCATTTATCCCACATGCATTGTGACAATCGAATCTAAGTGGTTTAAATTGTTTCCCCTTCCTATGTAGTTTGTATGTGGAGTTAGGAGAGGTATAGCGGGTGTAAATTGCGTTAATATTTTGACCATACCCACATACAAAAAATAGAAAATAAAATAAAATAACCTTGTACATACAAATCTAAAAATAATAAAATAATAAAAAATTCAAAATCATGAAAATCATGTTGGATAACTTCAGAAAGAAGAAAATAATCCAAAATATCCTATGAATTGAATTTGAATGGTATCTGGCGATAGACAGTAACTAACGGAAAATTCGGATGGTAATTTGGGAAGGTGACTTCAAAGGCTCATGTTTGATGGTCAGAATCTAATGTTAGGTTTATGAAAATTAAAAATTAAGACTATGATGAATTTCTGATAGATTGAATCTGATAGGTGAATCCTGATGGTCCATGTCCAATGGTTGGGTTCTAATGGTTGAATTCAGGATTACATGAGTGGTATATCCTAATGAGAACCCAACGATAAATGGGTGAATCCCAATGGAGAATAAAATAATAACCCAAAATAATAAAATAATCTAAAATCAAATGTGAGATTCAAGAAATATATGTCTGAGTGGGATCTAGGAGGATGAGTCCAAGGTGATTTGGGAAAGGAATTCCCTTTTACATGAGAGAAACAATCTATTTTATATGAAATCCTAATGCGTTTGTATTTCCAACTACTTGACTTTGACATTCTACCTCCATTGGTTTTAGTCAATGCATGCTTGAACTATTTGATGTTTTCTCTTCTTCATGCACTTTAAATAACTAAAAGCATAACATCTTCTTCACATATAAATCTACAATATTTCATGGAAAATATAAATCTATAATATAAGTTTCACTTATCAAATTCAAATATTACTACAATCAAGTAAGAAAAACCATACATCTTGAAAAAAATTCTCATGAATTTGCACTTGCAATGAACATGCACGAGTGATCATAATTGAAAATGCATAACACAAAAAGTTGAAACTTGAAGAACCATCAATATGGGAATTTGTTTTTGAAGAGAATGAAATCTATGTAATAAAATGGAAGAATGAGGGAGGGAATTGCTTGGTTTATCATCTAAAAAATAAATTGATTCATTGCTAGGGTTGTTGGGAGTTGGAAAAAAATATACATTGCTTACTTAGGCTTGCTAGGATGTCGAATCACTCACTTGGGGGTGTATGACATCATAAGAAATCAATTGTCTCATTCTTTGTTCCATCACTTGATTGGGTTTATTTCACTAGGTAGAAAGAAATATCTACCTTCGAATAATTTTTTGTTAAGTAAGTGTTTTACTTACTAAATGGATAAATTTATCACCTGAGACCAATGCAACACTCTCAATTATTTTTACAAACCAATTCCTCTACCTCGTTACTAATACAATGTGATTGGAGGGTGAATCAATTGCAATTCCATGGTTTCCCAATAATTCAACAATGCATTGGGATTTTCTAATATCTTGAGGATCATTTTAGGATATGGAATTGATATAATGGTTGATACCTAGAATCGAGCTTTAGAGACATAAAAATAATAAGTATTCAACAATATATATAATTGGAAGTCAAAAAGGTACTCATAGATTACATCAAGATCCCCAAAATTCCTAGGTTTTCTTGTGTTTTAAAAAGGATTTAAATATGGTAATGTTGTAGAAATTTTAGAGAATATTTTTTCGCTTTCAATTTATTGGAAGGAAAACAGATAGGTTTTTTGAAGAAAACAAACTATTCCAAAAAACAATTGTAGTGATTGGGCAATTTATGACCCTTTATTACTTAACTTTGTGTTTCTATAATTCTGTCATACAACTTTAGATTTGATTTTTCTTTTATGGAGTGTATGTTGGAACACTAGGAATTGATGGTTTATCAGACTTCTCCTAGATTTAGTTGGTCGGGTGGTTGACCTACATATAGATACAATTGTCCAGACGATCGACCATATCTCTACATCATTTGGTCGAGTAGTCGACATGCATGTCGATCGAATAATCAACCAACAATCAAATATAGTCGAGAAGTGGATCAACCAGCCTAGTAATTGACTACGATTTGGACTCATGGATGGTCGGGTCAAGCCAACTCGACAGTGTGGATATGGCATAGTCAAATCTAACAACTGGTCATTATATGTGGACAATATCTTCTCAATTCTATGGAAGTTGGTTAGATATTCGGGATATAAATAACAAGACCCTTGGGTCATTATCAACAAGCAATAGAACACATAGATCATGTGGATCAAGGTGTGCAATATGAATTTTAATGTTCTGATCAAAGTGCACTCTGCTTAAGTATTACAACGGTGTCTTTAGACACCACCTTTTTCTTCGAAATTTTGTCTCCTCTTAAATTATTTGAAGTACCATCTTTTTTTGTTTCATGTCATTTTCCACCCTATTCCCCAGCATGGTATTAGAGATGATGGTTTAAAACCTTTACCTAATATTTGTAAACCTTGTTGAGTTATATCTCTTTCATGATTGAATCTGGGCCAATGGTTTGTTGATTGGAACTTATTGAAACAGAATCATTTCTATCTATATATTGAATGTGGCTTTGAAGATTGATCTTGTTGTTTTGAATAGATCAAATTATGCAGTATGGGCACGAGACATGGAAACCATACTAAAGAGTAAAGGACTGTGGAAATATACAAAGATTGTAATTCCATATCTAATAGATGATCAAAAAAAGTTTGTTGTTGATGGAAAGAAGGATGAGGTTGTGGGGGTCATCACGACCTATATCTCGCGGGAGATTTAGTTTCACCTTGGTGCAATCGACAGCCCTCATCAAGTATGAAAGAATTTGAAATCATTTTTAGACCGAGTTGATGAGATCCGCATCATACAATTGGAGAAAGAGTTGATCGCTCTCGATCCTCGTTCTTTTGACAGAATAAAGGAGACTCCAGTTGAAATTGGGTAAATGTGGAAAGAACTATCAGAAGAAGGATGGAAAACTCATTGAGTTGGTCCTGATGGTAACTGATGGTAAATTTGAACAGTAATTTGGGAAGGCAACTTCGGAGGCTCATGTCTGATACTCAGGTTCGAGAAAATTAAAAATTAAGATTATGGTGAATGCCTGATAGCACGAATTTTATAGTCATATAGCTCGAATTCGATAGTTGAAGCTCATTGGTCCATGTCCAATGGTCAATTTTGGGATTAAATGAGTTTTATGTGCGAATCAGAACTTGATGATAAATGGGTAAATCCCGATGGAGAAAAAAATAATAAAATAATAACCTAAAATAATAAAATAATCTAAAATAAAATGTGGGGTTCGAGAAATATATCCCTAAATGGGATTCCAGATGACGAGTCTGAGGTGTTTCGGGAAAGGAAATCCCTATGGAAAAAATAATAAAGATAATAAATTTGGGACCATGAGAAAATATTAAATCTGGGACTATGGGAAAATTTGCATAAAAATTTTGAAAAATGAAAAATAAAAATGAAATAAAAATGAAAATGAAAATGAAAAATAGAAATAAAATAATAAAATACAACTTTGGGTTTGGAAATTTAGAAAAAGAAATATGTAATGTCAATCCCCTGTTTAAAAGTAATTTCCCGATAGTGAAATCCTGATGGTAAATTTCCAATGTAACAGTAATTCTCTAAAGTAATTCCTCGATAGTAATTCCTAGAATAAAATATACAATATACACCCCATGATAAAGTCCCAATTTGGAAAGTTCTTGATTTGGAAATTCTGATGATAAAGTCCCAATATGGTAAGTTCCCAATTTGAAAACTCTGATGATAAAGTCCCAATGTGGTGATTTCCTAAAACAATAAATCTCAAATAAAATAAAAGTAAAATATACATGGGATTTGGGAGGGGGGGGATTTGAAACCATATAGGAATTTGGAAAACCATGGTTAAAATAAAAATAAAGCAAAAAATAAAATAAATAAAATACAACTTGGATAAAATGAAATAAATAGTAAAAAGAATGTATTATAAAGTGGTTGTAGCTCAATTGGTTGGGGTGGGGAGTTTACTCCTCCCCACCCAGGTTCAAGTCTCATCTATGAGACATGTTTCTCTCTGTGAGCCAAAAGGAAATAAATAAATAATAAACATATTGTACAAGCATATGTAAATCAGAATGGGTAAGGAAGATTTGTTCATAGTTCTGAATCTAGGTCAATGTTCCATTTTAGGTCAAGGTTTCGACTATGACTTAGGGTTCCACACATAAATAAGTGTTACCTAGATCAAGGTTATTCACGTACAAATATGGGATTCAAATGATTTGAGAGAAAAAGTTAAAGCACGATCTCGATGGGAAAAAATATGAGGTTTCCAATTTATAAAGACTTGAGGCTTAAAAAAGTAAGACAAGATCAACATATAAGGGTTTGAAGGTTGATGTGGGCATAGGAAATTTGTGGTTTCCATATCTTTTATCACTTGGAGGGTCTTCTCTTGAGTTTCATGTCCTCTATGACCAAAAACATATGATCATTCTTCTTTGATTGTACACCAGATTGTTCTTCTATTTAGGAAAGATTTTCTTGAGGGCTTGGAACATAAGTATCCCGCATAGGAAATGACTCTGAAACCTTTTCACTAAAGCCACAGGAAGGATTCACCCTTTTATACAAGAAAAAATATAATTGTTAATAGGTTATACAATCTACATTGTTTCCCCTTTCCATTTTACTAACAAATCTATGAAAAAGAGTTGGGCTTGTTTAAGAAATGAGGAGGGAT
The DNA here is from genome assembly GCA_009831015.1 of Picea engelmannii. NCBI lineage: Eukaryota > Viridiplantae > Streptophyta > Pinopsida > Pinales > Pinaceae > Picea > Picea engelmannii. The sequence continues at coordinate 116,840 of ML799262.1, forward strand.
TTCCTAAAAGAAATCATCTATGATCTTGGCCTTTTATGAAAAATCAACTGTTGTAAACCAAATTTCATGAAAGATCTATATAAATGTTTTCTTGAATCTAATCAAACATAATATCTCAAAATCTTGGAAAATATTAAAGACCCTCTTATTCTAGTTATAGAATTTAAATTGAGGAATCTGATTAACATATGAGACCTTGAGCATGAATACGAGAACAACAAATACAAGATGAAAATAACAATATTATCTCCATTTAATCCAACCATTCACTTATTCATGATGTAGTGAGATGATAGTAGAAGTCAATGCATAAGAAAACAAAAGATCCTTAAAAGTGAATTCTCTTCAAGTCATCAATAGAACATTAAACCCTATAATTGTATAGGATCAAAAAAAACTTTTAGATCCAATTAATGCAAAAGGATCGAAAGACACCCTGTCAATCTAAGTCACACTAGGATCCAAGAAGAAAAATAAATCAAAGATATAATGAAAAACATATGAAAATACAAGATCAAAGAAATTATTGGTTATGAAAAACTTCCTCAAAGATAAATCATGAATAAATATCTAAACCCCTAACCCCCTCAAACTAGATAGAGAGTATGCAGTAGGTTCATAGTGGTAGTGGATTAGGAATTAGAGCTCAAATTGTAGTAGGGTCGACCTTTCTTTTTTCTTATAAAATAAAAATAAAAGGGGGGTTGTTGTGGCCACAAAAAATGGCGACACACTGGATGAAACAATTATTTCCATTAGAGAAATATAGGGCCTTTACTTCAAATTTGAATGTTAAGGATAAGCTCATAAATTGAAGGATTTTTTCCAAATTTTATGTGTACCACAACTATGCCAAATTTCTAAAAGATATAATCTGATAGTTCAAGTACTTTCCATATAACATACCCTTTTCAAAGAGCCAATTAGCGAGGTAATTTTTTTAACTGACTACAAATTCTTATTGGATTTGGTTTAGCCATGGGTTTTTTACTTTTATAACAAGTGAACATCTACATAATTTTTTTCATCATCTCTCTTTTCCAAACATTGCTTCATTTCCAATGAGTGTCCATAGCCCTGACGAAGTTTCCTTAGTACCATACAATCATGGCCCCATTTCCAGCGAGCATCCATAGCCCCAATGTGTTTACTTATACTTCCCACACTATTAATAGTTCTTTTGACTTCCTTTTTATTTCAAATTATACTTACCATTCCAGATTTGTATATAACCATTGCACGTGCAAATGGGTGTATAGGAATCAGAGTGATACGAGAGTTTCTTTGATTTTCTAAGTAAATTTTATGCATTTAATTTTAACCCTTAGGTCTCCCCAAAAACCATCATAGTAGTAGTCATCTTATAAATGTGTGGTGGATGGAGCTCGAAGAAAATAGCTGATATACATTTTCCTTTACTTATGGATTAATGTGGTATGCTTGGTATGCATGTGAAAAAGGGTGTATAGGAAGTGGGGTGATACGAGAGTTTCTTTGATTTTCTAAGTAAATGTTATTCATTTAATTTTAACCCATAGGTATCCTCAAAAACCATCATAGTAGTATTCATCTTATAAATGTGAGGTGAATGGATCTCAAAGAAAATATCAGATAGACATTTTCCTTTACTTATGGATTATCGTGGTATGCTTGGTAAGAACATGTGTTCCACCACAACTATCAGTCAATATCCATATCTAAGAACTTTATGAAGGCTTTCTCTAGATAGAGAATCCCATGTATTCCATGAATTGTAAAAATGTCTTCAATGTGTGACCAGAGTTGGACCTACCCCTCACTCAAACTCAAATATTAATCCTCAAGGAAAAAGAACGAGTCAAATCATCTTAGGGAAAACCAACATTCAAATTAAAATATGAAGACAATGTGTACATGAAGGAAAGCATTGAGTTCAAAAACCGAAGCTAAAACCAAATCATGGAAAAGAAAATAAAAATAAACTAAAACAAAAAAAAAACTGAAAATGTTAGTCATCCAAACCAGACTAAAAAATAAGCAAGGAACATAGTTGCATGGGATAAATTTGGGACAACAACATAATACGAATGATAGGTACAAAAACATTTACATTACAACTCCAAAAATTGAAATAAGGGAAAAATATTTACTAGCTAAACTTTTCATATCAACTAAAAGATGACAAGAATGATTTTAAGTACACAATTTGGAGATCAAAATCAATAATATTATGAGGAACAATGATTAAGAAAATTCATATTAAATCAAACTTCTCATTCCATTAAATTTGAACCTTTCATTGTGACAATAACTTTAAATCTTGAAATTCTCAAGGATATACAAATTGAATAAATTCAAGAATTCACACCCTTAAGTTAACAACCATGGATAAGGCATTAGTGAAATAATATTATGAAAATGTAGGATTTTCAAATTCAGAAATTGAATTGATATTGTTCACCAAGATACTCACTAAATATTTGATTATTAATTCTAATCATTCCAATAATTTTATCATTCATACTTGATGGGATAAGAGAATGAACCCACTTCCATGATCAAAAAATTAAACAAAAAAGGAAGCAAAGTTATGTACAGATAAAAATAAATAAACTAAATAAACTAAACTAAGAGAAAAATCAAAATCAAACTATGCCATCCATTAAAAGAATAATCAAATGAAAGGTAATCTTGTAATCCTAGCAACATGGGATGCTTCATGAACATTATCAGTAAAATCATTTTTAGTGAAAGCTCAGGAAGTAAACCACGGGAAAGAATCAGGGAATATAGGTCAACCATTTGAAATAAGGCCCAATAGAAAGATTCACAGGGTAAATTTCACAATCTGGAAGGAAAAATAAGCAAGGTCATGATAATTGATAATCAAGTGAATAATTTGCAACATAATTCTCTAATCCAATTGATACATATAGATTTTCCCTTTCATTTAGTGAAACAATTAATTTTGGGGGGAACCTGACAACACAAGTTAATGGAAATTCTCGGTTAAAAAAGATTTTTAATTCAATTATGTGAAACATTCCAAAAACACCCAACCCTCTCGACTTACTGCCATGAATAAGTCCCTTGCATATTTGAAAACACCAAACTTTTCAACCTCCAATTATATGTAATATATTTCACCGAAGTATCAATTTCTCTTTTCCATAAAACATAATTATTAATTCCAAAGGTTCAAACGATTCAACATGATGAGGCAAAGAGGGGATATTATAGCTACGAAGGTCATAAAAATTAATCATAATGGAATGAAAGGGATTCCAAATACCAATCATTTAAAATATTGTGTTTAATATTAGATCATAATATTGGAGTTACTTCACAGACACCTAGGTTTTATTTTTCCTAAATTTTTTCCTTGTTTATTAGTCATAATTAGTCATTATCCAGTCTCCTATATTTTAGGGGAGAATATTCCACCTGGAGAATATTCTCTTTCAGTTGAAACTTCAGTTTGACTAGTTGAGTTGAGTTTAGATGTTGCATTGGTTTTTTCACCATGCAACATTGGGATCATCACCATGCTAATTCGACTTTGCCTTGGTATCATCACCAAACTGGTGCATTACCCTTGATTCCCTAAGTTAACTCCTCACTACTCTTTGTTCAGTCAGTTAACTGAAGACTAGTTGACTAGTTAACTCAACTAGGTGGCAGTTCACTCCTGTAACTGTTAGTGTGTTTCCAGATCACTCTAGACCACCACTATGGAACATTGGTTCTCCTCTAGTGTGCACTCATTGAGTTATATAGAGTATATCATGTGTAAATTATTCATTATTCATAACGGTTAATGAGAATTCTTCTATTCTTTCTCTCCTTCTTCTTCTTTCTCAAGTTCTCTCTGCAAATGTGTGTATTATTGTTTAGCTATATCTATTTTGTGTAGGTTCACCACATTTACATGGTATCAGAGCCGACAGACTGCTAAGAAAAAGCTACACCAAAAATTTTTACAGGTACAAAAGATTGAAGACAATGGAAAGATGGATTTCTAGAAAGAATTCATTCTTACACCTTACAACTACTTTGAATGGAAGGAAAAAATATCCATACATCTCCAAACTAGAGTGTTGTACAAGTTAACCTTGAATACAGATACAGAACCGACATCAGCCATAGAAAAATCTAAGTACTTAAATCGCATGGATGAGGCACTCGGAACAATTTGCAGTCTCATTTCACTCGATCTTCGTTTTCACATATATTCCTATAAGAATCCCAATGAAGCCTGTACCACCTTGGAAGGGCTCTTTCAAAAACAAGATGAGATGAGGGGACACATGCTGAAGGTGGATCTGCTCACATTGGATCCAAAAATATTCGATAATATCCAAGATTTATTTACAAAATTCAAGGATTTATTGTTGCAACTCAAAGCTTGCAGGGTTGATAAATCGAAGGAGGAGAAACAAATGGTTCTCACCATTCTCTCCAATATTGGTCCTGAATTATCTTTATTCATATCCACATTCCATATTGTCAGATTCGCCTCTCGAGCCACCTGGAAGATGCCTTCTCTTGAGGACTTTATTGAATCCCTGACACAAGAGAAAACCAAACTCATCAACATGGGCACAATAAAAGGCCCAAGGGTGAATGCACTCACTGTGCATGATGGTAGCCACAAATATCAGAAATCTAAAGATAAATATAAACGAAAATCTCACACACATCCGAAGAAGTAAGGGTACACAAAACCCTTCACTGATGCCTCCGGATCCAAAGGGGAAAAGGGAAAAAAAGGGGAGAAATGCATGTACTTTCACAAAGGATTCCATTCAGAATCTGCATGCATGCAAAAAACCATATATCTGATGTCTCAAATAATTCAACAAAACAACCTTGGAGATCACATCCCCGAGGGTTCCAAGAAGAAGAAGCCATAAGATCTAAATTCCAAGAAAGACAATTCTAGCCATGCCTTGATTTCCATCAACTCATGTCTCGATGCTTAGATTATATATTTAGGAGCATCACATCACATGGATGCCTCAAAAGAAGTATATTCTTATTTGGATGCATACAAAGGTCCTCCTATTCTGATGGGGGACAACTCTTCTGTACAAGTCACTAGCAAAGGAAGGATTGAACTCACCAACAAAAGCTTCGAGAATGTGTTTCATGTTCCAAAAATTTCTATCAACCTTCTCTCCGTGTATCAGATGACAAATTTAGGCACTGAAAAGAAAGTCATATTCACACCAAATTCTGTGGACATATACGACATGCAAACCAACTCTAGGGTTTCTATCGGTGAGGTAAATCATCAGTCTAGATTGTATACATTTTCGGAATTCATTGAACCTAATTGTGCTTTGCTGCTTACTCATGTTGATGAAAGTAGTAGGATATGGCACGAAAGGTTTGGACATTTTAATTTCAGATACATGAAACATCTTAGCAAGCACATGTTAGTTGATGGTCTACCATACATCCATTTCTCCAAGGGAGTATGTGAGGGGCGTGTTCTCGGAAAACACCCTCAGGATAAATTCAACAAAGGAAAGTTTCATAGAGCTTTTGCACCTTTAGATCTGATCCACAGTGACCTTATGGGTCCTTTTCCGCATCCATCCATCAACAAAGCGAGGTTTGTTCTCATTTTTTTTTTATGATTTGTCACATTTTACTTGGATCTACTTTCTCAGGAAAAAATCCGAGGTCTTTCAACACCTCAAAGATTTCAAAGCCTTGGTTGAGACACAATCCGGAAAGAAGATCAAAGTTATCCGAACTGATAACAGGGGAGAGTATGTAAATAATTAGATCCATAATATTTTCCATGAGGTAGGGATTCAGTTGTAGCACACAATTCCCTATACTCTGTAGAAAAACAGAGTTGTTGAACAGAAAAACAGATCTCTAAAGAAGATGGCATATTGCATGTTGCCTGCAAAGTATATACCAAAGAGACTATGGGCCGAAGCAATGAATTGTTCAACATAAATCCAAAACATATATCCCCATATATCTGTCAAGGATAAGACCCCCTATGAGGCTTGAAGCGACCTCAAACCAAAAGTGACCCACTTTCTCATTTTCGGTTCACGTGCATGGGCCCAGATTCCCTCTGAAAAGAGGAAGGAAATTGATCCCTAGAGAATTGAGTGCATTTTTGTTGGCTACCCCGACGGTGTGAAGGGATATAGACTTATTGACATTTCATCGAATTGGCTCATCATTGAGCGAAGTGTCCAATTCGAGGAAAGTGTCTCACATGCACCTCAACAGCCACATGCAGACACCTTCATTCTTCCACATGTCCAAGATGATGAGCATGCACATGACGACTCTTCTTCAGAAGAGAGCTCTAATTTAGAGGAATCAGATGATTTAGATTTAAAGTCATTACATTCGGATGGAGAGTCAGAGCATTCAGATGCATTTGCAGAGCCAGAGAAGAGGCCCAAGTGGGCACAAACTACTCTTCAGGTTGCAGGGGACTCATTGGTGATCTAGTCGGTACTAGGTGGACTCGATCTGATTTCAAGGAGCCTCCTATTGCACTCATTGCCACTGAACCATTTCCCTATAGGAATCTTTTCTTGGTTCAGTCTTCAGATCCACATTCTTATGGCGAGGTTGCTAGAAATCCCTTTTGGGAATCTTCCATGCAGGAGGAGTACAACTCCCTCCTCGAGAACCAGACTTGGGATCTAGTTCCTCTTCCTTTTGGGAGGAACTTGTCAGATGTAGATGGGTCTATAGGAACAAGAGTGAAATGGATGGACATATTAGCAGATACAAATCTAGGCTTGTCGCCAAAGGATTTCAGCAGGTTCATGGTATTGACTATGATGATACCTTCGCTCCAGTAGAGAAGATGGATTCCATATAATTGGCACTTGCCATTGCGGCAGCCAAAGGATGGGAAGTACATAATATGGAAATGAAGAATGCATTTCTTCACGGTGATCTCTCTAATGAGGTATACATAGAGCAGCCCCAGGGATTTATGTAGGACTCATCTTTGGTCTGTCAACTGAAGAAGTCTCTTTATGGCCTCAAGTAGACTCCGAGGGCATGGTATGCCAATTTGGAATTCTACCTGTTGTCACAGAACTTTGTACATTATAAATCAGAACTGAATGTCTACATGCCCATGACAGCTGATTCACTTCTACTTTTAGTTATGTATGTCGATGATTTTTTGATCATCGGGTGCTCGACTTCAGCGATTGTTGCAGTCAAGAGGATTCTACATGATAGGTTTTTTATGACAGACATGGGTCCGCTACACTTCTTCCTAGGAATCGAGATCAGTCATAATGCATCAAACATCAAACTGTCTCAGGCCAAGTATGCACGAGATCTCCTTGAGAGATTTCACATGACATACTGCAAGTCTGCTCCGACTCCTTTCCTATTAGGATTCAAACTTGAGGATGGCGGGGAGACTCCACTGGTTGACAACACACTATACAAACAACTAGTGGGGAGCTTGTTGTATCTCACACACTCTATACCAAACCTCTCATATGCATTTGGCGCAGTTTCCAGGTTCATGCAGGGGCTGCATGAGCTACATTGGAAATCTGCAAAGCGTATCCTTTGATACGTACAGGGCACCATCACCTTTGGAATTCATTATGCAATAGAATCTACATTATATCTCATCGAGTTAACTTATTTCGACTGGGCTGGCAATAGCACTGATCACAAGTCCACATATGGTTACTCACTCAGTCTTGGTTCCAGGCCTATCTATTGGTCGAGAAAGAAGCAAGCTTCCATTTCTCTATCTTCAGCTGAGGCAGAGTACAGAGGGGTAGTTAACATAACTATTCAGGCTATGTGGCTACAATATTTTCTCACTGAGTTGGGCATTCAGTTTTATTGTTCAATCGCCATCTGGTGTGACAACCAGAGCACTCTGAAGTTCTGTAGAGATCCATTTCATAGGAAGCGGACGAAGCACATCGAGATCCACATGCACTACATCCGGGACTTAGTGCACGAGGATATCATCGACTTATAGTTATGTCCTTCAGTAGAACAAATGACAAACATCTTCACCAAGACCTTCACTGAGCAGAAATTTCATTCTTTGCAAAGTCATCTTGGAGTGAAGGACACAATTTCCTAGCAACTGTAGTTCTTCTTTTTACATACATTGTACCTTGAGGGGGGGATTTTCCATGAGGTTTTCCCTCTTTCCCCACTTTATTTCAGTGTATCTTTTGTATTTGGGTACCTAACATGGCCTTGTTGTTGGGACCCATTATTTATTTTCACCATAATGATGTTCAGGGGGGCTGTTGGAGTTTCTTCACACACACCTAGGATTTTTTTTTTCCTAAGGTTTTTCCTTGTTTATTAGTCATAATTAGTCATTATCTAGTCTCCTATATTTTAGGGGAGAATATTCCACCTATAGAATATTCTCTTTCAATTGACACTTCAGTTTGACTAGTTGAGTTGAGTTTAGATGCTGCATTGATTTTGTCACCATGCAACATTGGGATCATCACCATGATAATTCAACCTTTCCTTGGTATCATCACCATATTGGTTCAATACCCTTGATTCCTTGAGTTAAATCCTCACTACTCTATGTTCAGTCAGTTAACTAAAGACTAGTTGACTAGTTAACTCAACTAGGAGGCAGTTCACTCCCGTAATTGTTGGTGTGTGTCCAGATCACTCTAGACCACCACTATGGCACATTGGCTCTCCTCTAGTGCGAACTCATTGACTTATACATAGTATATCATGCGTAAATTATTCATTATTCATAACGGTTAATGAGAATTCTTCTATTCTTTCTCTCCTTCTTCTTATTTCTCAAATTCTCTCTCCAAATGTGTGTATTATTGTTTAGCTAGATCTATTTTGTGTAGGTTCAACACATTTACACATAAATCATAATTGGAATACATGTATGAGATTGGATTCCTAATCATCTATTGAGTTGGTGAAAGTGTGATTGATTAGTTCCCTAAATTTTGAAAAGTAATTTGAGAAGACAAATTTAGATCAAAACTTCTTTAAACTACTCTCATATTTCAAGTCTATAAAGAAAAAAATCATCATTTGTTGGTTGCACAAGCCATTTTCTAACCTTCACAACAAAATATAATCCCATGTTCAACTAGTTAATAGTATGAAAAAAACCTCTTCCTTAAATGACTAACTTATTTAAAAATGAAATTAGTCTAAAAGGAAAAACAAGGTCTAGAATTAAAACTAATCCTGAACAAAAAAAAAAAACTAAAAGTAAATTATGTTAATCTACTCTACACTTAAGCTGTATTGGCTGAACATAAACTAATGTAAAAGCATAATTCCAATGCAATGATTCAATTATTCTTCTTCCATTAATTTAGCTAAATATCATACCCTTATTCTTGATAAATAAGCATTGATTCCTCTCCCACCATATTTCCTCCAATAGGAGTCTCAACGTCATTATTTGTTATAAGATTTCAATCCTTGGACATATTATCTTGTTGCAATGTATTTATTGTCTCATGTCATTGATGATAAGAATTTCAAATATTCTTATTATCATCTTCATCCTGCTAATTGGAAAGAGGAAATTTCCATGGATATGGAAGCGCTTAAGACAATATTCATATAGTACAAATAATCTCAAATAATGGTCCAGATTAAATGATTCTCCCATCATAAGTGAATAGAAGATAAGATTAGAAACCATGATTGAATGAAATGGTTAGAATCTGATTTCTAATAAGTCATGAGTTGATATTAGTCACGATGAATGAATTCCTGAGACTGATATCAAATAAATATCCTTATTCCAATTGACCCACATAGGCTTTTCCTTCTAAGTTATGAATAAAATTAAACTCTTACAGGGTTATTAGTCCAGATTCATGTAATTCTCAGAAATATAAAATCCGTAGATTCATAAGTTACATTCCATAAGAAATTGCATCCATTAAATTTACTACCATGGATAAGGTCTTCATAAAAAAATATTTTAAAATCTCAAGAGATATAATATTAGAAATTACATTGACACTTCCTTCCAAACTAACCACAACCTCATTGGTGATAAGGATGATTGTTAATTACAAGCATGATCCAGGTAGATATTAGTGGCCACCCACCTATTCCAAATTCAATCTGGCTCATCTTGAAATTTCAATTCAACACACTTCTCTGTAATGGGGAAATTTCTTTGTAATTTTGGGTTCTGCAATTTTGAGGCTGTCTTAAAGCCCTACATAGCATCCAAGAGGATATTGGTGGCTGCCCACCTATTCCAAGTGGCTTATTTTGGAAGTTTTCATGTTAGTACATCTTTCTATACTTCCATGGTTGTTTTGGGGCCCTAAACAATGTTTCCTTGGCTTTCCACAGTCAAATTGAAGACAGATTCAAAGTTTGACGAAAAAATGCATATTTCTCGAAAAGACCTTTCCAACAGAATATCACATGCCTAAAAAGAAGATTGTATGCAAAAGTTAGGACCATGGTAAGTTGATGTACTAACTTAACCCAACAGGGCCCACATGACTTTTGACGCTTCATCTCCTAGTGTTAGGTTTTTGGATGTCTAGGGTTTTGGCATTCATATTTATCATAAAAAGGCAATGAGAGCCTCATTGTAATCATATTCTTGTGAATGAGCATAGCCGTCACATATCTTCTCAGATATAAAGTTGCCACCATTCTAGTGAGTCTTGCACTTTGTATTTTTACAGTCTCTGTACATTTTGTTTCATTAATAGAAATCATGTATTGTTGTATTTCTCTGTTTCTAGCAATATTTATGTGTATTTCGTTGTAATATCTCTTCTTTCATTTCGTTCCAAAAATAATTTGGATCAGTGGTATCAAAGAAGGATTGTTTTGATTGTTTTTCATTGCATGTCCCCGATGAGGTCTGAGTATAGCAATTTGGGTCTCATGCCTTTCTCTCTTGAGGACAATTGCTCTCGCATGCCCAATAAACCCTCTATGGCAGCAGAAAAGAAAAATGGCGTAGAAGAATATTTTATTAACATGTTGCTTGAGCAATCTCTCACACGACATAGGGACGAAATGATGGAGAATTTTTCCCACATCCTTCAACGCCTGTCGATAGCAATAAGGGAATATTCATCGAGTGGTCACTTTGGAGGAAACTCTCCCTTAAAGGGACAATTTAATTTTGATATTCCTATATTTGAAGGTGAGATAGATGTGGATTCCTTAGAAAAATGGTTAAATCAGCTAGAAGGTTATTTCTTTGTTCACAATTTTTTCGATAGGGAAAAGATCACCTTCGCACTCCTCAAGGCTCTCCCCCATGTCAAACATTGGTGGGAAACTTACTGGGACCAAAGTTCCATAGAGGAATCTGGAATATATGGGGTCAAGACTACTTGGGAATTTTTTGTGGATGTGATCAAGGAACAATACTACCCTGTTGATAACTATGAAGACCGATACATGAGATGGAACACACTGTGGTGAGAGAAGATCCAAATAGTGTCTGAGTTCACAAATAGTTTCCATACCTTGTGCACCAAGCTGGGTATCAAAGACTCCGAGGGACATCAGGTTCTGAAATACCATGGGGCTCTACATAGGTACATCTAAGCCAAGATGGATTTCCTTAACATCTTATCATTGGGAGCTTCCTATCGATATGTTGTCAAAATCGAGCAGAAATTTAGGCACCAGAACAAATGGGAGTCTGGGTCTGCAAATCCGCAACAACCAAAGCATGGTAAATATGGCCCTAACCAATAGCCTTCGAAAACTAGTCCAAGACACATGAAAAGAAGGGTAAAGCAAAGATGAAGAATGGCACTGGGAAGTGGTGTGACTTCCACAAAATCCCCTAGCACAACACCGATGAATGTTGCTTGAAACAGTCATTAGTGGCTGAGGTAAAAGACAACGAGGCGAACCATGATTCATAATCTAATCTAGAAAATATTAAAAGCAGACAGATCATCGACGCAGATCCCATTGCTATTGTCGGAACCACAACAATTCAACCAAAATAACCAGTAGATCCTGAAGAGGGGGAGCAACTCTTACATTCACATATGTGGCTAAAGGGGACCCCGTTGCATTTCATTGTTGAGAGCGACATCCAAAAGAACCTCATCTCATCTGAAGTCGTCAAACAATTGGGGTTTTTGACAACACCATACCTGCAAACATACAAAATTGGGTGGCTTCACTAGGGATGAGATTTCTCTGTCAACCAACATTGCCACCTATCCTATGTCATCCATCCCTTCAAGGATGATGTAGTGTGTGATGTTTCCCCTATTGATGTATGTCATGTTATTTTGGGCCAAACATATATGTGGGAACTTCATGATGTTTATGATTATCAACCCTGTAGTGTCATTATTACTCTAGGGGTTAATCTCTATAGGATACCAGAGGTAGTTCTGACTATTGTTCCACCAAAACAGTGTCGCAATGTAATCTCTCATATTTCAAAATTCATCCTCTTCACAGTTTGTTCAAAGGATGCACAGAAGGCCACTTCAACCTCAACACCTTCTATCCAACATAAGAAGATAGTAGAAGAGAAAAAAGATATTGTTTCTTCACCTACGATGGTTCCTACACAATTCCTTGTCAATCCCTGAGACAACAAGTTGGTGGAACAAATTCAACCCTGCCAGCAATAGGTTCGTGAAAACATTCCACATAACAAACAACACAACTTCTCCAACAAGGCACACAACTCACTAATATTCAGATTCATAAAATGATTTCCCCTCTTCCCCAGTTAGTCAATGCAATGGATACAATTTCATCCTAAGGGGGGAGAATTGATCCAGGTGGATATTGGTGACCACCCACCTGTTTCAAATTCCAACTAGCTCATCTTGACAATTTTCGGTTCAACACAATTCTCTGTAATGGGGACATTTATTTGTAATTTTGGGTTTTGCACTTCTGGGGATGTCTTAGCCCTAAACAACATCTAGGAGGATATTGGTGGCCGCCCATCTATTCCAACTAGATTATTTTGGAATTTTTATGTCAGTACCTCTTTATGTACTTCCAGGGCTGTTTTGGGGACTTAAATAGTGTTTTATTGGATTCTCACAGTCAAACTATACATAAAGTCAAGTTTTGATGACATAATGTGTAGTTCTCAAAACTACCTTTCCAACGGGCTATCACACGCCTAAAACTGAGATCGATGCAAAAGTTACAACCCCGACAAGCTGATGTACTAACTTACCCAAACGATGCCCACATGACTTTTGACACTTCATCTCCTAGGGTTAGGTTTTTGGATGTTTAGGGTTTTGGAATTCATTTTTATCATAAAAAGGCCTTCATAGCCTCATTGTAACCATCTTCTTGCGAATGAGCATAGTCGTCACATATCTTCTCATAAATAAATTTGCCACCACTCTAGCAAATCTTACACTCTGTATTTTTATAGTCTTTATACATTTATTTCATTAATAGAAATCATGTATTGTTGTATTTCTTTGTTTCTGGAAATATTTATGTTTTTTTCGTTGTAATATCTCCTTTTCCAAAAATAATTCGGATCAATGGTATCAACGCAGGCTTCTCTTGATCATTTTTCAGTGCATGTCCATGACAAGGTCCGAGTATAGAAAGTTGGGTCTTGAGCTTGTCTCTGTTGAGGAAAAATATCTCTCGCATGCACAAGAAAACCTCTATGGTGGACAAAAAGAAAAATGAGAGAGAAAAAGATTCTATTAACCTATTACTTGAGCAAGCTCTCGTACGACAAAGGGACGAAATGATGGAGAATTTTTCCCACATCCTTCAACACCTGTTGATAGCAACAGGTGAATCTTCATCAAGCTGCCACTTTGTAGAAATCTCTCCCTTCAAGGTACAAGTTAATTTTTATATTCTCGTATTTGAAGGTTAGATAGGTGCGGATGCCTTAGAAAAATGGTTAAATCTTATAGAAGGTTATTTCTCTGTTCACAGTTTTTCTGATAGGGAAAATATCACCTTCACACTCCTCAAGGCTCTCCTCCATGTCAAACATTGGTGGGAAACTTACTGGGATAAAATTTCCACAGAGGAATATAGAATATATGGGGCCAAGCCCATTTGGGATTGTTTTTTAGATGCGGTCAAGGAACAATACTACCATGTTGATAACTATGAAGACTAGTAGATGAGATGCACCACATTGCGGAAAGAGAAGAGCCAAATAGTGTCAAAGTTCACAAATACTTTCCATACCTTGCACACCAAGATAAGTATCAAAGACTCCGAGCAAAATCTGATTCTGAAATACCATGGGGCTCTGCATAGTACATCCAAACCAAAATGGATTTCCTAAACATCACATCATTGGGAGCTGCCTATCGATATGTTGTCAAAATCGAGAAGAAATTTAGGCACCAGAACAAAAGGGAGTTCGGGTCTGCAAATCCACAACAACCAAAGATTGGTAAAGACATCCCTAAGCAACAACCTCCCGACAACCAGTCCAAGGAACAGGAAAATAAGGCTAAAGGAAAGACAAAGAATGTCACTAGGAAGTAGTGTGACTTCCACAAAATCCCTTGGCACAACACCGATAAATTTCGCTCGAAATAGTCATTGGTGGTCAACATCAAATACAATGAGTCGAACCCTAATTCGAAATATGATCCAGAAAATATTGAAAACAGACAGATCATTGACGCTTACACCACTCTTACTGTCGTGATCACAATAATTAAACTAGAAGAACCATCAGATCCTGAAGAGGGGGAGCACCTCTTTCATTCACATATGTGGGTGAAGGGGACCCCGTTGCATTTCATTGTTGATAGCGCCAACCAGAAGAACCTCATATCAGTTAAGTTCATCAAAAAGTTGGGTTTGTTGAAAAAACCACACTCACATCCGTATAACATTGGTTGACTTCACCAGAAATGAGATCTGTGTTTCATCCAGTAGTGTCTCCTGTCTTATGGCATCCAACCATTCAAGGATGAGGTAGTGTGTGATGTTTCCCTTATTGATGTATGTGATGTTGTTTTGGTCCAACCATATATGTTGGAATGTCATGTTGTTTATGAGTCTCGACCTCGTAGTATCTCTGTTAATCTGGGGGGTCAACTCTATAAGATACTAGAGGTATTTCTGACTATTGTTCCACCAAAACAGTGCCACGAGGTAATCTCTCATGCTGCAAAATCCATCCTCTAAAAATTTTGTTCAAAGAATACACAAAAGACCACTGCAACACTGTAGCCTTAGCACCTTCTATCCAACAGAGGTAGATTGCATAAGAGAAAGAAGATATTATTTCTTCACCTACGATGGTGCCTACACAATGCCCCGTCAATCCCAGAGACAATAGGTTGGTGGAACAGATTCAACCCCTCCAACAATAGGTTTGTGACAACCTTCCACAAACCAAGCAATGCAAATTCTCCAACAAGGCACGTAGCTCACCAAGATTTAGATTGAAAAAACGCTTTCCCCACTTCCTCGGGAACCCAAGGGAAAGGATATCATTTCTTACTAAGGGGGGAGGATTGATCTAGGTGGATATTGGTGACCACCCACATGTTCCAAATTCCAATTAGCTCATCTTGACAGTTTTGAGTTCAACATGTTTCTCTGTAATGGGGAAATTTATTTGTAATTGTGGTTTTTTCACTTCTGGGGTTGTCTTGAATCCATACACAACATATAGGAAGATATTGGTGGCTGCCCACCTATTCCAACTGGATTATTTTGGAAGTTGTCATGTTTGTACATCTTTTTGTACTTCCAGGGATATTTTAGGGCCCTAAACGATGTTTTCTTGGCTTTCCAAATTCAAACTATAGACTGAGTCAAATATTGTTGGGATAATGCGTAGTTCTTGAAAATGCCTTTCCAGCGGGCTATCACAAGCCAAAAACATAGATCGTATGCAAAATTTATGACCCCAGGAAGTTGAGGTACTAACGTATCCCAACGAGGCCCACATGACTTTTGGCGCTTCATCTCCTAGGGTTAGGTTTTTGGATGTTTAGGGTTTTGGCATTCATATTTATCATAAAAAGACATTCAGAGCCTCATTGTAATCGTCTTCTTGCAAATGAGTGTAGCCGTCACATCTCTTCTCAGAGATAAAGTTGCCACCATTTTAGCGAGTCTTGCACTCTATATTTTTACAATCTATGTACATTTATTTCATTAATAGAAATCATGTATTGTTGTATTTCTCTATTTCTGGAAATATTTATGTGTATTTCATTGTAATATTTGTGCTTTCATTTCGTTCCGAAAATAAGCCGAATCAGTGGTATCAGAGCAAGTTTCTCTTAATCATTTTTTAGTGCATGTCCCCGAAGAGGTCCTAGTATAGAAAGTTGGGTCTCGAGCTTGTATCTCTGAGGAAAATCACTCTCACATGCCCAACAAAGCCTCTATGGCGGTAGAAAAGAAAAATGGTGGAGCAAAATATTCTATTAACCTATTTCTTGATGAAGCTCTTGCGCAACAGAGGGACGAAATGATGGAAAAATTTTCTCACATTCTTCAATTTCCGTCGATAACACTAGGTGCATCTTCATAAAGCGACCACTTTGGAGGAAGCTCTCTCTTCAAGGTACAATTTAAATTTGATATTTCTATATTTGAAGGTCAGATAGATGCGGATGCCTTAGAAAAATGATTAAATCTGCTAGAATATTATTTATCTATTCACAATTTTTCTGACAGGTAAATGATCACCTTCGCACTCCTCAAGGAACTCCCCCATGTGAAACATTGGTGGGAAAATTACTGGGAGAAACGTTCCATAAAGAAATATGGAATATATGGGGTCGATCCCACTTGGTATTTTTTTGTGGATGCGGTCAAGGAACAATACTACCCTGTTGATAACTATGAATACCAGTGAATGAGATCGACCACACTGCAGCAAGAGAAGAGCCAAATAGTGTCAGAGTTCACAAATACTTTCCATACCTTGCACGCCAAGATGGGTATTAAATACTCTGAGCGACATATGGATCGGAAATATCGTGGGGCTTTGCATAGATACATCCAAACCGAAATGGATTTCCTAAACATATCATCATTAGGAGCTTCCTATCGATATGTTGTCAAAATTGAGAAGAAATTTAGACACCAGAACAAATGGGAATGGGAAACCATGTCCCCAAACTCATTTTATTGTTCACCACTACTTCAATGTATGTGGGAAAGAATTATTTGGTTCCGAGACTATGCATGTACATAACTTCGGCCTTTTTAACGTCAAGCTTCAAATATTTTAATACTCAATATCATTCATAGAACCTGTTGTTCATATCAGAGTCAAATATCTCAGGGGTCATGTAGGCCAATGTCCCAATGTAGGAATCGTATGATTTTTTTGATTGGATGACTTCAACAGAATATGTCTCACACTGAAGTCAGCGATCTTGACCTCGAGCCCATTCTTTAGAAGAATATTAAAGGCTTAATGTCTCCATGCACGATTTTGTTAGCGTGGAGATACTTGAGACTATGCAGGACCTGCCTAGCCACCAACACAAGGAAGGGATTGATCATCTAGAGGCCGCACTTGTCAAGAGAGCCTTCATCCATGTGTTCCAAAAAAAACTGGATATCCCAACCCCGATAGGAGATGTCGTAGCACTTGAGCACTACGAGGAATCCATTTCCCGCATGACCTCCATCTCTCAGCAGGAAGAGATATTGTTGCCGTCGTGGGTGAATTTGAGAGCGTAGAGGTATTAGCTACTCCTGTCTCAGAGCTTGTGTACTTTTATATCGCTATCAAGTTCCAGAAGTTCTAGTCTCTCAAGCTCCGACTAGTTGAAATCGTCTTCAACATATCTAGCTTCCATGGGTGTCCAGGGTGGTGGTGGCAAAGGTAGCAGGACGAAAGTGTTTCTCGATGTGGGGAGGGATGTAATTTTGAGTCTCATTGATTGGTGAGTGAAGTTCCGGGAATGTCTCTGTTGGAATGCTTGTGAACTCTATGCAACCAAGGAAGAGCACATATGAGCCCCTTGGATTCGAGCATTCCTAATTTATATATTTGGGTTATGTTGGTGCTCAAATTTCTCTACATCCTTCTTAGGATCAAATTCTCTAATACAAACAACCACTTTCTCAAGCCAATAACAGGACATAATCAACATCAATTTTGAATCCCATAGCTAGAAACCATGGATACACATTCCATGAATATGAACCTGGGAAGATGCAAGCTATCTTCTCTTATTTCATTGGGCCTCCTGTGAGGGAGTCAAGCCCAGTCCTTCTTTGATACCATGTTGAATTTTTATGTGAGATGATATGTGATATTGATATATGATCGATATCTTATTACAATGATGAATGTTCCATATATATAGAACATATGGTGATGACCATCCATGAAAGGATGTATTCCTTGGATAATAAATAAATATATATTTATACCTTGTATTATATATATATATATATATATATATATATATATATATATATATATATATATATATATATATATATAAAGCAATGCTCTGGGGTGCATTAGTCCTAAAAATATCCATGGTTAGTGTTATGCCTTTGTATGTGCCCTTTTATTGGCTCTATAACATGTTAAGAATATCCATTGTGATGAATAAAAAGTGTATTTAAATATGAATTTTTTATGGCCCCGCACTTGTGCTTTTTCTAGAAGGAAAGAAAGTGGTTACTAGCTTTCATTTTGGCACAACTAGAAGGCTTCGATATAGTTATAATAATGGTATTTGTAAATATAATTTTAGATTTTGTGAATTGTAGGGAGTTATTTCAAAGTGTATATGCACAATGTACTTAAGATGGATTCAACTGGGCCTGAGTCTCTCTCACTCAAATTTGATGCAATCGGTACTCTAAGGGATCTTTTGTTCTAAAATCACCATGATTAGTGTTCTAGATTTATGTGTTCCCATTTATTATCGCTGGAACAAACCAATAAGATCCAATACTATGAAACGATAAATCTATTCAAATATGATGTTGTTGTGGGATCTACTTTCGTTCTTGTCATAGATGGAAATCCAACGGTTGCTAATTTTCCTTCAAGGAAAAAGCACAAGTATGTAATCATTGCTCAAGGTTTTATGTTTTCCTTGCATTCCCTTTTAGCACAAGCCCATGTAGAAATATGAACCTGATACGCCCTCACCATACTTTTGTTTCCCCTATGTGATGAGCCATGTTTGTTGGTTGCTAGACAAAGAAAGAGGTGATTTCACCTAAACAAAGGTTAGTGTGATGATATTGTTATCAACAATGTGCTTGTTCTTTTGTTAGAGGGAAGGATAGTGGTTGGGGTTGTTTTCTTTCCTTCTAGCATAAGCACAAGGATGCAATCATTGCTCTAGGTGTTCCTTTGTCTAGTGTTTTTCCTTTGTGTGTGCCCTTTTATTTCCTTTGGAACAAGATAAGAAGGTATATGATGCAATACAAAGTGTATTTAAAAGATGTTATTGGATCTATACTTGTTCTTATGTTGGAAGGAAAGATAACGGTCACTAGATTTGTTTCTACAAAAACACAAGGATGCAATCGCAAGGTTTCGAGTTGGGTAGAATAGTGGGGCTCCTATTCAATTCCAAAGAATATGAGTTGTTGAGTTTTATTTCAAAGTGCATATACAAAATGTACCTAAGATGTATTTAACTGGGCCTAAGGCTCTGTCAATCCTAATGAAAAATCAATGAAAGAAGATCCAATGTGGGGTTTGGGTTCATGCATTCCTTTCACAATTTTCTTAGAATTTTGAGCAATTGTAGAGCAGATAGTTTTGTTTCTATACTTGGGTTTTATTGTGAGAGGAAATTTATTTGAATGCTTGCAAAATATCCTCTTTCCTTCATGGTGAATATTCCTTTGAGTTCTTGAGGATTTCTTATGGAATTGGGTTGTAACCTCTAAATCTAAGATTGAAAATACAATTGAGAGATCAATATCGAGCCAAAGAAACTAGATGTCATATAAATGCATGACACATGGTATTAATCAATCAATGGATATTTTATGAGACCACATGATGCTTATGAATTATTTTTTGTAGCCTGGTTTCCAATAGATTTGTTGTGCATAGTCACTATTACGATATTATTTATCTTAATTTACCCAAATGTATAAAATAAATCATGTATGTTGTAGTTTCACTTTAATTATTAGAAAATATTGATATCAATTCTTTGGAAGCACTGGTAAAAGTTAAAACACAGCTAAAATATTTTTTTTAACAATAATCCTATTAACATTAGTAGCTATGAAATAAAATATTTAAGGTGTAATTGTTGGTATATATCCCATAATTTGAGAGATCAATGCAAAAATCCTTATCAATAGCTTAAATTTCCATTCCAACAAGATTGTATCCTAGAAGGAAAATTAGGCTCATTCCATATACTGACCTTTATTTTACCCTTCCAATGAATGCTAGAGTTTTTATTTTTCTATTCAGTGAATGAAACAACTGTAGACACTTCAAACTATGGAAAATGATAATATTAACTATATTTAAACCACCAAGATATAATATAGGATATGTTATTTCCATTAAAGAAATCCAAAATGACAAGCTATTTTAATATCATGGGATCAATGTTCTTTCTCCAATGAAATCCACAAAGTCATGGGATCAATATTGTTGCTCCAACAAATCTTGAAGACTTCTTTTCCTCTAAGGTAACATCTCCTAGAGTAGTGGTCCTTGAACCTTCCATATTTTCTTAGATGATTCCCCAAATAGAAGCTCATAAGATTGCCCATGCATATATCTAGATTCAAAACTAGATGCTACCTCCCGTAAATTAACAAAAAAATTCTTAGCCAATTACATAGATGTAACAAGTTGCAATAGAACCTCAAGGCCTTGGTCATTCTTTGATGCAATCACCTTTCCAGTCTTCTTCATATGGGTTGGGATCTCTTCATAGTATGTCACCTCATTGTGTTTATGTGGAACATCATAATCCATGTGGGTTGTTGTCATCATTAGCTATGGTTGCAACCTTAAATAAAGATTGTTGTTTTTTCCCAAAGAGAAAAATAAAGCCATGATTCTTGTGACTTGGGAGCTCATGTGACTCCCAATTCATGATCTGATTAGGGATCTCCAATTGGTAAAGTTGACTAGGGAGTTCAAGGAGAAGAATTGAGCAAATTAAGAAAGTTGACCACGTTTGGCCCTCACAATTATTAATAACTACATTTGTATTGGGTTCAAACACTGGTAAAAAAAACTACACTAGATGGTAAATACAGAGGAAATATATGTTGTTCTCGAGAAACACCACACAAGGGGAAAATAGAAAACGTTGACCATTCAGTTTTGGGTACCTCGATTGAACATATGCAACTTGATCAGATTATAGCTTCAGATTACAATTATTTATTTGGAGTTGTAGTAGGGTGGGATGGGCTCATTTAAAATTTATTTTTTTATTTTTTAACTATTTTTGTTATAAAATTCCCCATTTTAATTTAAGAAATAGTCTACTTTTCTACATTTTATTGCAATTACACTAGCATGAAATTTGAGAGGGAAGTGTGGAAAAAACAAATAGGGAAATTTGAACACACGAAATGGAATTCCTAGTAGCAGGTTGACAAACTGAATATGTCTTAGGCAGTAGAACATAGAATGTTTATTATTTTGTCAACATGGAAATTAAAGATGTTATTTTGTTTACTTATTATTAAAAACTATATCTATTTTCTTTCAAAGAACTAAACAGAGAAATGTTGTTTATTGGTTCCTCTGCACAAGGCCTTGGAAGAAACCCAAGATGTGGCATCTTGTAGAACTTTTAATTTATCAAACATGAAATCCATAATAGTTTTTAGAGAGTAGCCTATGAGGTTGTAATTGAAAGAAATGATGATGTTGATTGTTTACTGTTATTTGTATGTACATAAACTATCAACTAAATTTTGCAAGTGACAATTTTGGGGTAGATTTTTTGTAGATTGAAGCGGATGGTTGTTAGTCCTCACCTGCTTAAAGGATGGAAATCCATTGTTTTCCATGTAGCTTCACATTATTCACTGAGTGGAAAGGAATTTTGGAACACTCTAATTTATGCACACCTTTGTTTTGAACTACAATATTAGTCTATTGTGACATCCTTACAACTATTATACTATACATGGATTTCCTAAAACCATAAGTGGCCTTTGATAAGGTACCATTGTATTACCTTTTATTGTTTGGATATTTTACTTATTGAAAGTGTATTTATTTCATAATTTTGTTAGAGCCTTGGGAGCTCCTTCCTTGTTGCCTTTGTATTTGACTAGTAGAATCTTTTCTTTTCCTATAAACATGTTTTAATGCATGGTTAGATTAAAATTTCCATGTTGAGATCATTGCATGATATCTTGAATATATAAGAAATATGGAGTTTTATTAAACTTATTTTTAATATCATTTTCAAAGACATGATTAGGTTACTATGATTGGAGACTTTTTTCTTAACTCTAAGGAAATCAATGAAATACCTCTCCCTTAATGTTTTAAAGGGTGCTAGCTCAATGGAAGAGCACATACCTTACATGAAGTACATTGGTGGTTCAATTCCTCCATGCCCTAACATAAATTAACATAAGATATCATAGTTTATTTTAAAACAATGATTTTTGTGTTAAGTAATCTTAGTGGTAAGCCATTTATTTCTATACATTGTTTTATACATTGGTGGTTCAATTCCTCCATGCCCTAACATAAATTAACATAAGATATCATAGTTTATTTTAAAACAATGATTTTTGTGTTAAGTAATCTTAGTGGTAAGCCATTTATTTCTATACATTGTTTTATATATTGTCTCTAAAGAGAGAAAAGTCATATATTCTTTGGAGGGACAAAATATTTGCATAGATTTGTAAATTTTGGTATTCTAATCTAGCATACAAAGTCATTTATTGACTTTTATTTTCCTATATGCAATAATATCAATTTATATATGTAATATGTAATTTTTGAAATAAAATCCCATGTAAATAAAGTTGCATTTCTTAAAAAAAAAAAATTGATTGATAATTAGTGCTAAGTTTCCAAACTATTTAGGCTCATTGAATATGTGTCATAGATAAATGTCTTTGAACTTTTTAAACAGTAATCCATAACTTTTCATAAATTTGTATTTTTTTGTAACTAAGAAAGTATTATGTTACCTGCTATGAAACTTCGCATAAAAACATACACTTTGTTGACGCCTAGGTTTTAATGAAAGGAAACCAACCCAACTCAACCATCATTCAATATTGAAAATACCACGAAGGTTCAAAAAATAATTTAGTAGATGATTAGGGGGATACAGTCATTAAGAGCCGGTTTTAGCATCAAAATATAAACCCTACTAAGAGCCAAAATAGAAAAACTAAAACCAACACATTTCTAGGAACAAAAATCGCTATTAAACATTAGGTGAAACATATTCATCCCTAAATTCTTATTCTTTAATCAATTGAAATCATACCATATAAGCCAACAAGGCACAAAGTTCTTTATTGACTTCTATTTACTTATATGTACTAATATGAATGCATAAATGTGATATATAATTTTTTAAATAAAACTCCATATAAACAACGATACATTTCTTCCAAAAAAAAACTTACAATTTCCTAATAATGAATGCTAAGTGGATTGTAATGTGATATGAGTCATGGATGAATGAATTAAAAAATTTTAAATTATAAGGAATTTGATTTTTCTATTCATAATCTTTTATATACATAAACCAATTATTTGTAATTGCAATCATGCCATATAAACTAATTTAAAGACAATGAATTATATTTTCCTATATTATGCATTAATATAAGTGTATAAATGTGATGCAATTTTTGAAATAAAACTTCATGTAAATAAAAATGTGTTTCTTAAAAAAAATAGAATTAATTGATAATGAGATTAACAAGACTATTTCTTATTGGAAATGGGTCATATTATTTAAACTCTTGTACCCTACGACATTTGAAATCCCCATCTATAAAATTTGGTAATTTGTATTCTTAAATCAATTATTAGTAATTGAAATTATTTCATATAAGCCAACAAGATACAAAACTATTTATTGGATTTTATTTAGTTATATGCATTAATCCATGTATAGATGTGACATGTATTCTTGAAATAAAACTCCATGTAAATAAATACACATTTGTTACAAAAATAATTACAATTAATTAATAATAAGTCCTAAGTGAGATATTCAAACTCATGGGAGATTAGTCATAAATGAATGACTTTGAATACATAATTAAATTTGAAAATTAATATCTTAATTTTGATCATTTATTTGTATTTAGATTAAACAATAATAATTAATAATCAAAGAAAATGGGGACATATATACAGTTCAACTAAAAACCTTCAAAAAAGTGTTTCAACATCTATCTCTTATGCATTTAAAATTCTTATCATTTTCTCCTTCTTTTGGTCAAAGTGATGCTCAACCATGGTTGATTTTTCTATGGTTGGTTGGCACTATTACATTGGGTCATTGGTTTTGTAGAATTGAAAATGAGGAGATATCTAAACTCATTTTTTGATTACTACTCTTTGAAGACCCTTTTTTCCACTGCTTGCTCCTGGCATTGGTTCTCAAAGGCCACTCACTTATTTCAGTCCATACTAGGCATCTCAAGGGACTAACTTCCTCCATGGAATATATTAAGGATTTACTAAAAACTCAATGTTTATAAAGTCCTTGTAATAGACTTTTTTCAAATTTATTGAAATATGTGTTATGATGATTAATTGATTTATCGTACCTTTAAAAAGGTAAGATATTACTTATATTTTCTTAGAATTTTATTTATGTGCTCAAAAATCATTAGGAGAAGCATTCAAGATCACCATAGTTTTGATGACTTGGGAGGTTAGGAAGGTTAGTATTGTGACATATATTTTAAAATTGTGATCTCGGAAAGTGTTTTTTTATCTTCAACCCTCTTAGTGTCACAAAGGTGATAGATTATTTCATCCCATGGTGTTTTGGGAATTGTCCAATGCCTAGTTTCGCACAGTGTTTTGGGAATTTTCAAATGCCTAATTTTGCTATGCATCTAATGGGAGTTGGTTAGTATTTTAGAAATGTTTATTTTCTTCTTTGTCGGGTTCAAAGCCATGGTGCGAAGCTTGGAAGTAGAGGTTGGAAAATCAGAATGGTGATTCATCTATGAACAAATCTTGAAATAATCGGCTTCAAAACAAACTACATATGAGGTACCCACTACCATTTTTGGGTTTTGGATTTCCCCAATTTTAAAATCTCTGTAAGGAGATTTTTCATCATTATCTCTTTTGGGTTTAATGGAAATAATTAAAATGGGCATTATTGTAGCTCAAAAGAGAATGCATAAGGGTTTTTTCTTTGCCTTGAATCTATAGAGTATCCATTCCATAAATAGTAGTATAATTAGGAGCCATTACAATATTAGGTGCATATTAGCTCCCTAGGTTATATTGGGATCATGTACATATGACCTTGGGCTTGGGGAATTTCATGAGCTTGTCTCTTAAATTGATAAGAGTCCAGGGGAATTGAAGTAGTAGTCTCATACCCTAATCCATTACAGAATCTGAGTGGAGATAATGCAGTTTACATAAATGGCCTATTGTATCTCTCCATTGCATAGGATGTGTGTGAGTAATGTCAATGGAATGAAATTGAGAAAAAAAATTATCGATGTAAAAAGAGCCAAAGCTAATTTGTAAGTTGTAAGAGAGATAAGTCATAGTTGTTCTTTATTTCAATCTAGGCACATAGTAAAGAATGGGTTTATAATTTAGGCATTTATTAAAGAATTCTTGTTGTACCTACTATAAAATGTTGAAGTAATTTATGTGTTGTAGGGGGTGCATTATCGGTTGTATGCAACGCCGCAAAAGTTTATGGTCCCAAATGTAAAGCTTTTCTATAGGCAAGTTGCATTCCCCAAGTCTTTAGTAATCCTTTTTGAGTGAGGCCTGTGCACATTAGTGAAGTAGCACATGTAATAATGTAGCATGTATATGCATAGAGTGGATATGACATTAATATGTGGAATTGATCACTAAGTAGGTATGAGGGTGGCAGGTGTACTCATATTTAAGCTTGATGGTGAGTCAATGAAATTGGATCTTTGGTTAAGAAGGGAATGTGGGATAGAGTAATATGAGAGTGTGAATTTGTTGGGACCAGGTTATGACTAAAGGAATCTAATGTGTTTATGAACCATGCACGTGAAAAGGATTCATAGAGAACTAGCGAGTACAATAGTTGGCACCCATGTATCTCGGTAGATGGAATTGTTTTTATATCGACATCAATGATAAGTTGTTTGATGAAGGAAAATGTTTGATTAGTAATCCATTTTATGCAGGTACAATAGAGGAAGAAGCAAAAAGTTTTAGGACGAAGCTCAAAGTGAAGAAAGCCCCACTGAGTGCGTAAATTGGTTGAGGGTAATCCATGGAAAACCATAAGATGATTAATGTTGTAGACATTAAATTTTTTCTTCTCCCATCATCATATTGGTGTTTTGAGTTGTAGCTCCTATTGCTTGTGTGTTTCAGTTGTAGCTAAGTCTACCTCTGTGTTTCAAATTGGTGTAGATGAAATAAGAAGAATGATGCAAAAGCATTATCTCTCAAGGCTTGTATGAGAGTATTCTCCCCAAGTAGTAGTAGAAACTATGTCTAATATTTTGAGATGGAACATCAATAAAGCATTATTAACGAAGCTTCTGATGTAACAAAAGAAGTAGAAGTTTTTGGAAGATTATGTTGAAGCCGAAGAAGATCCCATTGTGTAGAAATACATGTGGATGATGTAATGGAAGTTAATCTCAAAAGTTGTAATCTTAGATGAGACTTAGACAAGCAAGCCATCATGAAAATAATTTTGTAATCCATTGAGGCATTCATGGTTAGTGTTAGTATTGTTAGCAGTCTTAATTAAGGGGAAGTGTTGAACGTGGTAATTACTCATGTAGTGCATTTAATAGGATGTTAGGTAATCTTATTAGTGGATCGGGGAGAAACTTCTAAGGATTTCAAGCGTTCACATCCAGAACCTTCCTAACAAGCTCTCTGGACAGAATTCTAGAAAATTCCTTGTTGTATATATAAACATGTTTTCAATCAATGGAAGAAGAAAAAATTTCTATTAGATTTTAAGTTGTATCTATGTGACTTTAATTATATATATTCTTAACTTTCAAAATGAATATTACAAGAAGCAATTCACTTAGTGGTTTTAATGGTGACGGTCATCCCATGGTTGAGGGGAACACACATATGAGCATTGCAAATAGCAGTTCACTTCGTGCTTTTAATAATGGTGACCATCCCATGGTTGCAGAGAACACAAAAATGAACACCGTAAACAAAAATTCTATGGATATTCACCATCCACTATTAATGTGAATGTGCTATTAATGTAAATGACCTAGGTATACTTTTACATAAAAACAACTATTAAAAATATTAAACAAGTTTTTACAACACATGATCCTTTCTTTTTCTATAATTAATCTTTCTTTCACAGGAGTGATAAAATCTATCTAGTTATAAATACTAATTAACATGGATTGAAAGAAAGAACTGATTGCAAACAAAATATTATAGGAGGAAATATTATAACAACAATGACGGAGATGGAAAAATTAAAGGTATAAATATATTTATAGGTTTTAAATCTATTTTTAGTGACCTTGTTCTTTTATCATGTGACTATTCTTAATTTCGGTGTATTATCTTGATTCAAGAGGTCAAAATATTTTTTTTATCCTTTGTTGAAGAAATTGTATCTTCTAAATATTGATTTTTATCTATATACATTTATTGAAAAACCTTCACCGTATATTGCAGTGGCACCTAATTAAAATGTTTTGAGATATTTTTTGAAATTTTGATATTGATGTTATTTATAGTATTAGTTGATGGACGTGAGCTTTTATTTTAAAATTAGTTAGGTTGGTATTGAAAATATGATTATCTTTTATTTAATGTTTCCTTTATTTTTTGTTTTTTAAATTTTTGTGATTATTTAATTATTTTTAGTTTTCAAAGTTATTGTTTTTTTTTTGTAAGACAATGATAGTTGAATATTCATTTTTAAGTTTTATTCTGACATCACATTAATTTTTAAATAATTAAAGGATAAAAGAAAATCAAGATAATACAAGGAGGTGGTCAACCCTAATCTAGAATATCAAAAGTATCTTTCAATTTTGACTAGTGCAAAGAAGAAAATCAACATTTCTAAAATACTAACCAACTCCCACCAAATGCATAGTAAAATTAGGCATTTGACAATTCCCAAAACACTATGCTAAACTGGGCATTGGACAATTCCCAAAACACCATGGGATGAAAGAATCTATCATCTTTGTGACACTAAGAGGGTTGAAGATAAAAACACTTTCTGAGATCACAATTTTAAAATATATGTCACAATACATACCTTCCTAACCTCCCAAGTCATCAAAACTATGGTGATCTTGAATGCTTCTCCTAATGCTTTTTGAGCACGTGAATAAAATTCTAAGGAAATCTAAGTAATATCTTACCTTTTTTAAGGTACGATAAATCAATTAATCATCATAACACATATTTTAATAAATTTGAAAAAATTCTATTACAAGGAGTGGCCTCTGAGAACCAATGTCAGTAGTGGAAACAAGAGTCTTCAAAGAGTAGTACTAAAAAAATGAGTATAGATATCTCCTCATTTTCAATTCTACAAAACCATTGACCCAATGTAATACTGCCAACCAACCATGGTTGAGCATTACTTTGACCAAAAGAAGGAGAAAATGATAAGAATTTTAAATGCATAAAAGATAGATGTTGAAACACATTTTTCAAGATTTTTAGTTGAACATTATATATGTCCCCATTTTCTTTGATTATTAATTATTAATGTTTAATCTAAATACAAATAAATGATCAAAATTAAGATATCAATTTTCAAATTTAATCATGTATTCAAAGTCATTCATTTATGACTCATCTCCCATGAGTTTGAATAGCTCACTTAGGAACCATTATTAATTAATTGTAATTATTTTTGTAAGAAATGTATCTTTATTTACATGGGGTTTTATTTCAAGAATGCATGTCACATCTATACATGGATTAATGCATATAACTAAATAAAATCCAATAAATAGTTTTGTGTCTTGTTAGGGTATGTATACAACCTGAGTGGGCCTAATGGTTAAGAACATGTGTTTCCTCTTAAGAGGTCACAGGTTCAAATCCAGATCGCTAGGCCAATTTGATGTGTTGGCTTGGTCGTGACCTTAAAAATAGATTATTATTATTATTATTATTATTATTTTAATAAGAAATAAGGTGTAAGAATTAACAAAATATGAACCATTTCCAATAAAAAATAGTCCTCTTAATCTCATTATCAATTAATTCTATTTTTTTAAGAAACACATTTTTATTTACATGAAGTTTTATTTCAAAAATTGCATCACATTTATACACTCATATTAATGCATAATATAGGAAAATATAATTCATTGTCTTTAAATTGGTTTATATGACATAATTGCAATTACAAATAATTGGTTTATGTATATAAAAAATTATGAATAGAGAAATCAATTGCCTTATAATTTAAAAATTTCTAAGTCATTCATCCATGACTCATATCTCATTATAGTCCACTTAGCATTCATTATTAGGAAATTGTAAGTTTTTTTTTGGAAGAAATGTATTGTTGTTTATATGGAGTTTTATTTCAAAAATTATACATCACATTTATGCACTCATATTAATAGAAGTCAATAAAGAACTTTGTGCCTTGTTGGATTATATGGTATGATTTCAATTGATTTAAAAATAAGAATTTAGAGATGAATAAATTTCACCTAATGTTTAATAGCGGTTTTTGTTCCTAGAAATGTGTTGGTTTTAGTTTTTATATTTTGTCTCTTAGTAGGGTTTATATTTTGATGCTAAAACTGGCTCTTAATGACTGTATCCCCCTAATCATCTACTGAATTGTTTTTTGAACCTTGGGGGCAGTTTCAATACTGATCGATGGTTGATCTGGGTTGGTTTCCTTTCATTAAAACCCATGCGTGAGCAGAGTGAATTTTTTAATGTGAAGTTTCATAACAGGTAATATAATACTTTCTTACTTACAAAAAATAAATATGAATTTATAAAAAGTTATGTATTATTGTTTTAAAAGTTCAAAGACATTCATCTATGACACGTCTTCAATGAGCCTAAATAGTCTGGACACTTAGAACTAATTATTAATCAATTCTATGTTTTTTAAGAAATTCAACTTTATTTACATATGATTTTATTTCAAAAATTACATATTACATATATAAGTTGATATTATTGCATATAGGAAAATAAAAGTCAATACATGACTTTGTATGCTAGATTAAAATACCAAAATTTACAAATCTATGCAAATATTTTTGTCTCTCCAAAGAATATATGACTTTTCTCCCTTTAGAGACACTATATAAAACAATGTATAACAATAAATGGCTTACCACTAAGATTACTTAACAAAAAAATCATTGTTTTAAAATAAACTATAATATCTTATGTTGATTTATGTTAGGGCATGGAGGAATTGAAACACCAACGTTGTTCTTCTAAGGAAGGTGCTCTTCCATTGATCTAGCACCATTTAAAACATTAGGTAAGAGGGATTTCATTGATTTCCTTAGAGTTAAGAAAAAAGTCTCCAATCATAGTAACCTAATCATGTCTTTGAAAATGATAGTAAAAATAAGTTTAATAAAAATCCATATTTCTTATATGTTCAATATATGATGCAATGATATCAACATGGAAATGTTAATCTAACCATGCATTAAAACATGTTTATAGGAAAAGAAAAGTTTCTACTAGCCAAAGAGAAAGGCAACAAGGAAGGAGCTCCATAGGCTCTAACAAAATTATGAAATAAATACACTTTCAATAAGTAAAATATCCAAACAATAAAAGGTAATACAATGGTACATTATCAAAGGCCACTTATGGTTTTAGGCAATCTCTTTATAGTATAATAGTTGTAAGGATGTCACAAGAGACTAACAATGCAGTTCAAAACAAAAGTATGCATAAATTGGAGTGTTTCAAAATTCCTTTCCACCCAGTGAATAAAGTGAAGCTACATGAAAGACAATGGATTTTCATCCTTTAAGCATGTGAGGACTAACAAACATCTACTTCAATCTACAAAAATGGTACCCCAAAATTGTCAACTTCAAAATTTATTTGATAGTTTATGTACATAAAAATAACAGTAAACAATCAACATCATCATTTTTTTCAATTACAACCTCATAGGTTACTCTCTAAAAACTATTATGGATTTCACGTTTGATAAATTAAAAGTTATACAAGATACCACATCTTGGGTTTCTTCCAAGCCATTGTGCAGAGGAACCAATAAACAACATTTCTTTGTTCATTTCTTTGAAAGAAAATAGATATAGTTGTTAATAATAAGTAAAAAAAATAGCATCTTTAATTTCCATGTCAACAAAATAATAAGAATTCTATGTTCTATCGCCTAAGAGATATTCAATTTGTCAACCTGCTACTAGGAATTCCATTTTGTGTGTTCAAATTTCCCTATTTGTTTTTTCCACACTTCCCTCCCAAATTTCATGCTAGTGTAATTCGAATAAAAGGTAGAAAGCTAGACTATTTTCTAAACTAAAATGGGTAATTTTATAACAAAAATAGTAAAAAATAAAAAATCAAATTTTAAATGAGCCCATCCCACCCTACTACAACTCCAAATAAATAATTGTAATCTCAAGCTACAATATGATCAAGTTGCATATGTTCAATCCAAGCACCCAAAACTGAATGGTCAACATTTTATATTTTCCCCTTGAGTCGTGTTTATCCAGAACAACATATATTTCCTCCATATTTACCATCTGGTGTAGTTTCTTTACCAATGTTTGAACCCAAGACAAATGCAATTATTAATAATTGTGAGGGCCAAACGTGATCAACTTTCTTAATTTTCTCAACTTTTCCCCTTGAACTCCCTAGTCAACTTTACCAGTTGGAGAACCATAATCAGACCATGAATTGGGAGTCACATGAGCTCCCAAGTCAAAAGAATCGTGGCTCTATTTTTCTCTCTGGGAAAAAGAAACAATCTTGATTTAAGGTTGCAACCATAGCTAATGATGACAAAAACCCACATGGATTATGATGTTTGTTATAACCCTAAATTGCACCAATCATGCATACCTGACATCAGGCCATCTTACTTGCTATCTTTGCCAAGCCATCACTGAACAACTCTTCTAAAAAACCATTGTTTTGAAGGTGTACATGCCCTACACCACTATTTCCCGTGTACACATGCGTGTTGCACCACTACAACCCACGTACACTCACAAAAAGAGAGAAACGTGAAAATTACAAAGGAATACGGGTTTTTGGGCCGTTACCTAACTACTGGACCGCCCATAGCCAGTCACTCCAACCGTTACTATCTCTTTTGGCCTATAAAAGAAGGTGTTGGGGTCCATTCCAAAGAAGAAGCACGAGAGCATAGAAACTCTGCCCATTTGAGTATTTCCCCTTTGCCCCAATATTTTGCAACCACATTGTGAGTTCGAGCTAGAATTCCTTCTTCCTCTATTGCAAACCCTTACCATTTCCCTAGAGAGGATTGAGGAGGAGAAGAAGACGTGGAAGCAGTTGGTGCATGGTGAAGAGGAGCCCAGGACCAAGTTTGAGGAGCAGTTGTCGGTCTCATATTGTAAACAACCTTTGTTAGATTAATATAAAGAAATAATTTTTTCGTCCCGCCAAATGATGTCTTAAATCTTTATGATTTGTTTATATTCTTTGTTGTGATGTCTAACCCACTAGTCCATATATAGAACGCATGCTTGTAGTTTCTTGTTTGTCTTTTGGTGAATGCATATTGGCCTTGGGAGGAGATCTGCATTCAAGAAACAACTAATCGCAAAGGGATCGACACCGGACTCAGAGTTTAAGGTATGCCTACCAGATCCCTACTTTGTCTTTTATGTATGATTATGGGGTAATGACGGGATAGTTGTAAAAAGTAGGAGACTTTAGACGATTATCTCTGCCTGCACTTTAGAACCCTGGTGTAGTTCGTAGAGGGGTTTTCCCGCTATAACAATGTTCCACATCAACACAATGAGGTGACATTCTAAGGGATCCCAACCCATATGAGGAATATTGGAAAGGTGATTTCATCAAAGAATGACCAAGGCCATGAGTTTCTATTGCAGCTTGTTGCATCTATGTAATTGGCTAAGAAAATTCCTGTGAATTTATGGGAGGTAGAATCTAGCTTTGAATCTGGATATATGCATGGGAGATCCTATGAGCTTCTATTTGGGGAATCATCTAAGAAAATATGGAAGGTTCAAGGACCGCTACTCTAGAAGATGTTATCTTAGAGGAAAACAAGTCTTCAAGATTTGTTGGAGCAACAATATTGATTCCATGACTTTGTGGATTTCATCGGAGAAAGAAAATTGATCCCATGATATTAAAATAGCTTGTCCTTTTGGATTTCTTTAATGGAAATAACATATCCTATATTAGATCTTAGTGGTTTAAATATAGTTAATATTATCATTTTCCATAGTTTGAAGTGTCTACAGTTGTTTCAGTCACTGAATAGAACAAAAAAAAATCTAGCATTCCTTGGAAGGCTAAAATAAAGGATAGTATATGGAATGAGCCTAATTTCCCTTCTAGGATACAATCTTGGTGGAAAAGAAATTTGAGTTATTGATAAGAAATTTTTCATTGATATCTCAAAGTATGGGATATATACCAACAATTACACCTTAAATATTTCATTTCATAGCTACTAATGTTAATAGGATTATTGTTAAAAATATATTTTAGGTGTGTTTTAACTTTTACCAGTGCTTCCAAAGAATTGATATCAATATTTTCTAATGTTTAAACTGAAACTACAACGTACATGCTTTATTTTATAGATGTCACATAAATTAAGATAAAGAATATTGTAATCGTGACTATGCACAACAAATCTATTGGAAACCAAGATATTAAAAAATAATTCATAATCATCATGTTGTGTCATAAAACATCCATTGATTGATTAATATCATGTGTCATACATTTATACGACATCTAGTTTCTTTGGCTCAAGATTGATCTCTCAATTGCATTTTCAATCTTAGATTTAGAGGTTAAAACCCACTTCCATAAGAAATCCTTAAGAACTCACAGGAATATTCACCATGAAGGAAATAGGATATATTCCAAGCATTCAAATAAATTTCTTGTTAGAATATGATGTATGTGCTCATTTTACCATAGACAATATCACTATTGTCACCCAACCATAGGCCGAAGCCACCTC
>ML799262.1:173296-188169 GCA_009831015.1 Picea engelmannii
CATGTTGATCTGACGGTTGCGATCATATCGTAAAATCGCATATCGCGATTTCGGGGTTTTCGTTGTCATTGTTCTTTGCATTTGGAAATCGCGATCCCCGATTCTCCGATGGCTTATCTCCCTCGCAGCTTCTGCATATCTGAAAGTTGTCGGGGTTTGCTTCTAATCTGACGGCTTAGATCACTTCTTCTCTGCGCTTAACTCCTGCGTTTAATATCTACGCAGCTTCTCCCGATCCAACAGCTGTCGGGATTTCCGAGTGAGATCCGACGGTTCTCGGTCTCTTTCCTAAGCTTCGTGCGCATATAAGACTGCTATTCCTCCTGAGCTTGATTTCCTTTGTCTTCTGTTTTCCTGTCATCTTCACTGTTGTACTTGCCATCAATGACAAGCATAACACTTTCCAACATCTAGGTGGCCTAGAAAACCCTCAACGAATAATTAACCTTGTAAAATATTGAGCACTGCCAGATCAATCCATTAATTAATTAATTAAGGATTGAATTTATTAATCATAATCCCGATAAGATTCTAAGCCTTTGCAGATAAAATTAAATTAAGCCTAATTCTAAGTTAGTAAGAAGACTAAAAACTAAATTTATAAATTAAATAATGAGGAGATGAAGTAAATCAATTTAAGAAATCAAGGAAAATAAAATAAATCTAAATATTTATTTAACACACATGTGCAAGTAATTATGAAATTGGAAATTAAGGTAAGAATGGAATAAAGATAAAGGAATGGGTACGCATAGAAAGGAATCTAGAGTCTAGTTAACACTAGTCTATCTAGGAGAAGATTCTTATTTTAACTCAACTCAGATTTATTAAGGCGTCAGTCATTAATTGGAAATAAGGGGAATAAAAAGACAACTAGGAGTGATTTAAGGAGCGCTTTTAGGAAGGGTGAGGGAAATTGACTTTTATTAAAATAAATTGTGGATTTACTTGTGCAACTAAGGAAAAGGGTGACAAGTGTATGGGGGAAATAATTTTTAATTAATTATTTAAAAAGTGAATTAAATGTGCAAATGGTAAGGTGTCATTAAGGAAAATCCTATAAAGAAAATGGAAAAAGGGGAAAAGGAGGACATTGGTTATGGGTAAAGTTATGTTGTAGAATTTTTGACTGGTTTTACTTGTGAGAGTTGGGATACCCAAATTGAGAGAGAGTGGTGGCTCTACCTTGTGAGGCAAGCTGGGAGCTAGAGGATTTCTAGTTGTTTGTGTGTGTGGCCCCTTTGTGGCTTGGGGGGCTAAGGGGGGAGAAGAGTACCCCTAGCGTTGGCTGGGAGGTACCGATGAAGTCTCAACAATTATCAGGTGTGAGGTTGGATAGAGCGCCTTAGTAGATGATCATCTCTCCTACGTTGTCTTCGGTTACACTATTCTTAATTGAGTTATATTTACAGTTGTGTTAATATTTTATTTTCCATATAGCATTCTTATTATTTCTCTTTAAACAGTGATTGAAAATTTGATATCGAAATGTCATGATTCTTGATGGGTTTGAGTATTTTAGAAATGAGACTCGATATTACAGTCTTTCAAACCAAGATTTGGAGCCTCTTTAGCTTCCTTCCTTTCTTTTAATTTGCCCCAAATCTTGATTCCTAATGGTTTTCGGATAGTTGGGATTACCCGAGGAAATGTTAAAAACTAGTTGATGTCTTTGAACGAATTTTTTTTCCTAGCATTTTCTTTTATTTTTATTGTATTTTTACAATCGGAATACCCTTTGTCTCACATAAAATGTGGGTCTATGTTTTGGGTGGATCTCACTCAGCTTTTTCCTTTATTTACCTTTGTGTTTTGTTTTAAAATTCGATTGTGATTTTTAGTTCTCGGATTGCTTGGATAACACTCTGTGTATCCTCCTCTTTAAATTGTGTTTTTCCTCCACCCAGAATACCCAACATTGTGAAATATACTAGTGATATTCCCCTTGAAACCTCTGTGTTTTTGTATATACAAATTCGCCCAGCGTTTGTGAAATATCCTTGAAAGATCCCCCTTGAATTCTCTGCATTTTTTTATGTACAAATTCTCCTAGTGTTTGTGAAATCTCCTTGGGATATTACTCTTGAATCCTCTGTGTTTTTGTATATACAAATTCACCCAGCATTTATGAAATCTCCTTGTGAGATCACCCTTGAATCCCCTGCGTTTTTGTATGTACAAATTTTCCCAACGTTTGTGAAATCTCCTTGTGATATTACTCTTGAATCCTCTGTGGTTTTTTATATACAAATTCTCCCAGCATTTGTGAAATCTCCTTATGAGATCACCCTTGAATCCTCTAAGTTTTTGTATGTACAAATTTTCCTAGTGTTTGTGAAATCTCCTTGCGATATTACTCTTGAATCGTTTGTGTTTTTGTATGTACAAATTCGCCCAGCATTTGTGAAATCTCCTTGCAAGATCACTCTTGAATCCTCTACATTTTTGTATATACAAATTCACCCAACATTTGTGAAATATCCTTGTGAATCACTCTTGAATCCTCTGTGTTTTTGTATGTACAAATTTTCCCAGCGTTTGTGAAATCTCCTTGCGAGATCACTCTTGAATTCTTTGGTTTTTTATATTAAATTTTTTTCCCTGCATTGTAATTTTCCTTGTGATCTTACTTGGAGGTTCCTCTGCATCTTATTAAAAAAATTCTCAGCAATATTACTAAAGCATTTAATCCAGCTTCGTGTAGTTGTATATAGTTATGAAGGGGGGGAGTTATTTCCTTCTAATCGGGTCCAATAGGTTGTGGATCCCTTGTCATTTGGATATGGGAGGAACAAGCCTTGTGTTCTCTTTTCATGTAAGGAGGGTTGGGTCCTTCTTTTACTTATTTTTAAAAATTAAAATTTAGCTAGGAATGGATTATTATATCAGTAGCCTAGTTAAGGATGGTATGGCTTTATGAAAGGTTTTAATTTTTCAATGGTTAGATCCTAATTGTAAATACTTTTAGAGGGATGAAAGAATTAAATTAATAAAGAAACCATCAAGAGGGGTGGTGTAGGACTTGTTTGTGTACATGGTAAACCTTCTCTCACTGAGAAAAAATTCTCCATAATTCATTCCTTGATTGTTAACATTAGATGGTAATTGCATCGACTATTGATTTATGTTAATGTAGATGGACTCTTGATGATGGCTAGTTGTGTCAACTAAATTGATACATGTTAGTGTAGAATGGAATCTTGATGGAATGTTTCATAGATGGCTATTCATGTTCTTTAACTAATGTATGTTTGTAATAGAATTTGTCGTGCCATGAATTTAATGTGATGTATGAGGGTTAAAAGAATGGATTTATTTGCGCCATGAAATTAATAGGATGTATGATGGGTTATGTGATTTTCTTACCCTTGCACAATGAAAATAAAATCGATGATTACCTTTGTGCCATGGAATATGCTGATGATTAAGTAATTAGATTTCCTCATGTTATGGAATAATAATGATGTATAAATGATTAAGTTATTAGATTTTGTTGCGCTATGGAATAAATGTTGATGTATAAAGGATCGAGTAATTAGATTGCTTCCACTATGGAATAATGATGACGTATAAATGATTAAGCTATTAGATGTCATTGCACCATTTAAATAATGTTGATATATGATTTCTTAAGTGATTAGATATTCGCGTGCATTGAAATAATGTTGATGTATGTTTAATTAAGTGATTATATAACTCTTGCACCATGAATAACTAATGTTTAAGATCAATTGATTGATCTAGTAGATTTCGTCCTGATGGGATTAGTGGGACTTACATACCTCATTGTTCCTTAGAACAGTTGCCAGCCCTGAGACCTTAAATGGTCAAAATCAATCGGATGAATCCTGGGATTGAGCGTTGCTTATGTGTCCTGGAGGTCCTAACCATGCAGGATAGGTTGAGCGGGTAGTCCTTTTAATATTCAGTCTCTCATTGATCATTATTTATAATTTTATTCAGTTGATTTTGATGTGCTAAGCTTCCTCTCTATTTATGTTTATGCGTTGAACGTGTGTCATTTTTATTTATGTTAATGTGTTGGCTTTGTGTCATTATTAATTATGTTTTCATGTTGATCATGTGTTGCTATGGATTATGTGTTGGCATTTATTTCCTAATGCTTTAAAGAAAAAAAAAATTACCTTTGTACATTGCTATTCGTTGTCATAATAGAGGGGTCGTTACATATGGTATTAGAGCGGGTTCAATCCCACAAATTGGGATCATTATGCCTTCCATTGTATTAAACACTTGATTAATAACTTATCACTAATTAAGATTGAAATTTTCCAATGCAGGTAATCATGGTTAGAGGATGTCATGGAGGTAGAAGACGTGGTACTAGGGGTAGAGGCACGACGCCTCTAGTAGAATCCACACCAGAGGGGTCAAACCCCCAAGGAGAAGAATGAGTCATTGGACAGGAGAAAATTGTTGTGGGGGATGTGGTTGGTTTGATGAGGTCCTTTTAGAGGATGTTAGAGGCCTTGGTTAACTGACTAGATAGAGAAGAGGTCGTGGCTCCTATACCCAATGAGGGTCCACAACACACTCCATCTGGCAGTGGTAGAATTCACAAAGAACTCGAGAAGGTTAAGTTTCCCGAGTTCATGGGTGCCACAGACGAATCAGCCGTCGAGGCTTGGTTGGAGGACATGGTGATGTGCTTCTCACTTCACGACTACACCTCCAACATGAAATTATGTATGGGGGTATTTTGACTGAAGGGGAGCACTCTTCTATGGTGGAAGACGACCCTACCTCAATTTAACATGGTCATCAAAGACATTTCATGGGAACTATTCGAGGAACAGTTCCGAGAGAGGTATTTATCAGAGGAATTCATCGAGTGCCAACTCCATGAGTTCAACACCTTGCGACAGGGTGGTCGTACGGTGTTGGAGTATGAGGCTTGATTCATGGAGCTGCTTAGGTATGCTCCACATGTGAACATGGAGAAGATAAAGGTCAACAAGTTTTTGTTTGGCCTTAACATCAACATCTGTGCAAAGGTGAGGATCCTAATGCCACAGACATTGCATGACACAGTCTAGAAGGCCCTCATAGCAGAGGAAGAGATGACCAACATGGGTTAGGGCAGGACTCTTGCAAGACCAACTAGACAGACAACGACAGGTGCGCAGTAGCATCAAACACCAGCCAGACATACTTCATGGTATCGAGATACGTCGAGAGGAACCACGTTCACGAAACCATGATGATTGAATCCTCAGCAGAGGACTCCCTACAGAGGACCATAGCATCAACAACAATGTTTTCCGCAGTAGCAAAAGTTTAGTCCAATTCAATAGAACAAACCAGAATTTTAGGCTAATAGGGGAACAACTTCTACTTCGGGGTCCAAGAGTACTGGGTCGAAGAGTGGATGTTGGAAATGTGGAGAGCCATATTACCAATGAGATTATCCGGTTGAGAGGGACAGAGCATCCAGGTCAGTCATACACACTACAGTTGGTGATTTGGGCAAGGCCCACAGGATTCATGCACTGGTGAATAACCGCTGGGCCGAGCACCAGTTCATTGTGCTCGAGACATTAGGTACCGTCACTGACCAAAATTTTAGTATTTTGATAGATCCTAGTGCTACAAAGAGATTTATTTCTAGTGCAGTGCTGAAGAGAATTAAGGTAAAGGTATTCAAACAGGACGAGTTTAGATATGTAGAAATGGCATCGGGAGTGAAACAAAAGGTTGGAGGAAGAGTTATGGGTTGTGACATTAACATGGGAGATTTTGTAATGACGTTCAACCTATATGTCATGATATTAGGATCTTATGACATCGTGATCGGTATGGATTGGTTGGATTCACATGATGTGATACTCAATTGTAAGATGAAAAGGTTGAGTTTGACCAATGATGAGGGGCATAGAAGAGTGATTGTAGGAAGAAACCACTGAGTGTCCCTTAGGTTCATTTCTTCCTTACAACTATAGAACGCACAAAGGATGAAAGCTATATGAAATATTAGTGCTGAACGACAAGGGCATGGAAGAAGGATTAGAAAATCATCTAGTAGTATGAGAGTTTGTTGATGTCTTTCCAGAAGAGTTACCAGGTTTTCCACCCAAACGAGAGTTGGAGTTTACAATCAAATTGAAACCTAGAACTGAAACGATAGCAAGAATGCCTTATCAGATGTCGACACCTGAGTTACAGGAGTTTAAGATGTAACTGAAGGGTTTTTTGGACCTAGGACTTAAACGTCCAAGTTTGTCACCTTGGGGTGTGCCTGTTATTTTCATAAGAAAGAAGGATGGGTAGTGGAGACTCTATATTGACTACCGTCAATTGAACAATGCTATGATCAAGATCTAGT
Source organism: Picea engelmannii (assembly GCA_009831015.1). Lineage (NCBI taxonomy): Eukaryota > Viridiplantae > Streptophyta > Pinopsida > Pinales > Pinaceae > Picea > Picea engelmannii. The sequence continues at coordinate 179,640 of ML799262.1, forward strand.
ATCCGTTGCCAATAATAGATAATTTTTTTGATCAAATGAAAGGCACGATGGTGTTTTCCAAGATCAAATTGAGATCAAGTTATCACCAGTTGCAAATTAAGGAGAAATATATTCCTAAGACCTCATTCAAGACGAGGTTCAGACACTACGAGTTTATCGTTTTACCGTTTGGAGTGACAAATGCCCCAGGGGTATTCATGAGCTTGATGAATGGGGTGTTCCATGAATACTTGGACAAGTTTGTTCAAGTATTCATTGATGAAATATTTATATATTCTCGGACGATAGAAGAACATGAAGAAGATTTGCGCTTGGTACTACAATGTTTACTAGAAAACAAATTATACAGGAAACTGTTGAAATGCTCTTTTTATTAATCGAGGATTCATTACTTAGGGAATGTTATCTCCAGCGAAGGCATGGCTGTGGATCCAGTGAGGGTAGAAGCTATTATGGAATGGCTTGCACCGACGAATGTACTAGAAGTACATAGATGTATGGGATTAGTAGGATATTATCGATGGTTCGTCGAAGGATTTTTGAAGATAGAAAATCCAATCATGGAATTGTAGAAGAAAAACAAGAAGTTTGTATGGACCGAGAAATGCATGGAATTATTTCTAAGGCTCAAGGAGTTGTTGACAAAAACATCAATACTGAAATTCTCCAACATGGACAAGGAATTATTGGTATGCACCGACAACATCCAAGGAAGGCTTAGGCGGAGTCTTGATGCAAGACGGTTAAGTGATCGCTTACATCTCAAGGAAATTAAGAAAGCATGAAGAGAACTATGCAACACATGATTTGGAGTTATTGGTCATTGTGTATGCCTTAAGAGTGTGTAGACACTATTTGATTCAACGGAAATTCAAAATAAAAAAGATCACTGTGGATTGCAACACTTTTTTACACAAAGTGACTTGAACACGCGATAAAGGCGATGGTCAAAATTGTTTAGAGAATATGATTTTCAAATTATTTACATAAAAGGAATAGTGAACAAAGTGGCAGATGCGTTGAGTTGTTGACCACACATATTTTCGGTGATACCTCTTCAAATGAATCTTAGAGAAAATATTCTACCTATACAAATCGACTATGACTGATACAAAGAAGTTAAGGACAATATCGGACAAGACACCATGATGTTTCCAAGGTTTGAAGGTTATAAATTGGACAATGACGAACTGATGAGGTATAATAATTGGATTTACGTACCACCTAATGATGAATTGAGAAGTTTGATCTTAAGCGAAGCTCAAAGAGAAGTGTAGATGGCTCATCCAGGAGTCATGAAGATGAGGGAAGAACTTAAACCCTTATTCTTCTGGAAAGGAATGAAGGAGAATAAAGTTAAGTACGTGGCGAGATGTGTATAATGTCAGTAAGTGAAGGATGAACATAGACATATGACCAGATTGCTATAGCCACACACCATTCCAGAATTGAAATGAGAGGTCATTTCGATGGACTTTATTGTTGGATTGTCGCTAATGATAAGGAGACACAACTCGATTTTCATGGTAGTTGACACTCTGACAAAGAGTGTGCATTTTATTCGTGTGTGTAAGACGTATCGGGTGACAGATATAGATAGATTTTTTATCAATGAGATTTTGATATTACATGGCGTGCCTAAAAGGATCATATCTGGTAGAGGATCGGTGTTTATTGGACATTTTGTGCACTAGTTTCCAAGAGGCCTTGGGGACGCAACTGAACTTTAGTAGAACATATCACCCTGAGAAAGACGAGAAGAATAAAAGAATGAACCAAATCTTCGAAGATATGCATATGTACATAATGGACCAACATAATCATTGGGAAGATTTCTTGCCACTAGTAGAGTTTGCATACAACAACAACTATCAAAGTACCATTAAGATCACACCATTTGAGTTTCTTTACGGGAAACTGTGTCGAACGCCATTGAGATGGGATTGAATTGAGGATAGGGTCCTGGTAGGACCAGAAGTGATCCAAGAAATGGAAGAACAAATGAAAATGATAAGACAAAGGATTAAAGAAGTGCAAGATCAACAGAAAAGTTATGTTGATGCACACCGCGTTGACGGTAATTATGAAGTTGGAGATTGATTTTTCTTGAAGGTGAAACCACATAAGAGTTCGATCAAGTTTGGAAAGGGTGCTAAACTCTCTCCTAGATTTGTGGGACCTTTCGAAGTTGTGGAAATGAATGGAACCATGGATTATCGACTAACCTTGCCTGATTCTTTGAGGCGTATGCACGATGTTTTTCATATATCTGTTTTGAGAAATTATGTTAGTGATCCTACACATGTGATTGACATGATCTCTTTACAAGTGTCAGATGAGGGTGCACTCACGGAGGATCCAATCCGCATTCTAGAATATCACATTCGAAAGATATGACATTGAACAGTCGATCAGGTCAAGGTCCAGTGGGACAATTATATTCCACACTCAGTTACTCGGGAGGATGCATATGATATGCACCAACAGTGTCCATATTTATTTGATGGTTTAGACATATAGATCTTGTCAAATACTTTATTTACTGCATTTTATATACTGTACAACTTCGGGACAAAGTTTAAAACAAGAGGGGGTGTATGTAACATCTCGCTCTTGCGAGCACATGTTATTGACTTATTCTTTGAGGACACTTGTGTGCAAGTGATCCAGTTATAGTATTTGGTTATATGTTTCTCTTATTGACCCTTACAATGATGTTGATGGATTACAATTTATGCAGTTTGATATCTATGTATTGACATATGTTATTGATGAGTTTCCCCTGAGTGTGCAGGACACTTGAAAAATTATGGATGTTGATGGCATCAATGGGTCTCCTTGGACTCTGGATTGAGTCAGGGAGTGAATTGTGTTGTTTTGAGAAATTCATTTATGAATATGTGATATATGATCGATTATATATTATGATGTTCTATATGGATCATTGACATTGTTTAGTTGATGAATGTAGGCTGATGATTTCTTTCTAATCTAACTCACATAAGGAGTAAAGGGGTCATGCACATAGACTAGATATTGAGGGAGAGGCGTGGAAGCGTCCCTGTCATATCTTATTAGAACTCTCGTTGTGGATCGAATTGTAGGTTGACAATTACCTAGCTCGAGAGGTCCACGATGTCGTGAGGGAAGACTGAGACAGTCACTCACGAAGATTTCTAATGGGCACACAATAAGGAAGGGTCCTTATTCCTTAGAAGCTCTTAGTCTCTCACAAGGTCACCCAAATGGAGTGTTGACTCTAGGGGTTGGAAAACTACCAAAACCATTCAAAGGTGAGTGGCACCCTTGGAGCATGGAGTGTGTCTTGAAGGGAACGTCGTGTAACTAAAATTGAGTCAATGAATCTAGGTGGCCTAGAAAACCCTCTGCGAATAATTAACCTTGTAAAATCTTGAGCACTGCCAAGTCAATCCATTAATTAATTAATTAAGGATTGAATTTATTAATCATAATCCCTATAAGAGTCTAAGCCTTTGCAGATAAAATTAAATTAATCCTAAGTCTAAGTTAGTAAGAAGACCAAAAACTAAATTTATAAATTAAATAATGAGGGGATGAAGTAAATCAATTTAAGAAATCAAGGAAAATAAAATAAATCTAAATGTTGATTCAACACATATATGTGCAAGTAATTACCAAATTGGAATTTAAGGTAAGAATGGAATAAAGCTAAAGGAATGGGTATGCATAGAAAGGAATCTAGAGTCTAGTTAACAATAGTCTAACTAGGAGAAGATTCCTATTTTAACTCAACTCAGGTTTAGTTAGGCGTCAGTCATTAATTGGAAATAAGGGGAATAAAAAGACAAATAGGAGTGATTTAAGGAGCGCTTTTAGGAAGGGTGAGGGAAATTGACTTTTATTAAAATAAATTGTGGATTTACTTGTGCAACTAAGGGAAAGGGTGACAACTTTATGGGGGAAATAATTCTTAATTAATTATTTAAAAAGTGAATTAAATGTGCAAGTAGCAAGGTATCATTAAGGAAACTCCTATAAAGAAAATGGGAAAAAGGGGAAAAGGAAGACACTGATTATGGGTAAAGTTATGTTGCATAATTTTTTACTGGTTTGACTTGTGAGAGTTTGGATACCCATCTTGAGAGAGAGTGGTGGCTCTACCTTGCGAGGTACATTGGGAGCTAGAGGATTTCTAGTTGTGTGTGTGTGTGACCCCTTTGCGGCTCAGGGGGATAAGGGGGAAGAAGAGTACCCCTAGAATTGGCTAGGAGGTACCGGTGAAGTCGCAACAATTGGCAAGTGGGAGGTCGGATGGAGCGCCTTAGCAGAGGAGAATCTCGCCTATGTCGTCTTTGGTTATGGTATTATTAACTGATTTATATTTACAGTTTTGTTAAGATTTTATTCGATATATAGTGTTCTTAGAATTTCTCTTTAAACAATTATTGAAAATTTGATATCGAAATGTCATTATTCTTGATGTGTTTGAGTATTTTAGAAATGAGACTTGATATTACTGTCATACAAACCAATATTTGGAGCCTCTTTAGTTGCCTTCCATTCTTTTAATTTTCCCCAAATCTTGATTCCTAATGGTTCCTGGCTAGTTGGGATTACCCGAGGAAATGTTAAAAACTAGTTGATGGCTTTGAACGGATTTTTTTTCCCAACATTTTCTTTTATTTGCCTTACATTTTTGCACTTTCTCTCTCATAAAATGTGGGTCTGAGTTTTGGGTGGATCTCACTCATCTTTTCCTTTTATTTACCTTTGTGTTTTGTTTTAAAACTGGATTGTGATCTTTAATTCTCGGATTGCTTGGATACCACTATGTGTATCCTCCTCTTTAAACTATGTTTTTACTCCGCCTGGAATACCCAACATTGTGAAAATTCCTAGAGATATTCCCCTTGAAACCTCTATGGTTTTGTATAAACAAATTTTCCCAGTGTTTGTGAAATATCCTTGCGAGATCCCCCTTTAATCCTATGTGTTTTTGTATGTACAAATTCACCCATTGTTTGTGAAATATACTTGCGAGATTACTCTTGAATCCTCTATCTTTTTGTATATACAAATTCACACAACATTTGTGAAATCTCCTTTCCAGATCACCCTTGAATCGCCTACATTTTTGTATGTACAAATTCGCCCAGCGTTTGTGAAATCTCCTTGTGAGATTACTCTTGAATCCTCTGCATTTTTGTATATACAAATCCGCCCAGCGTTTGTGAAATCTCCTTGCGAGATCACCCTTGCATCCTCTGCTATTTATTATGTACAAATTAACCCAACATTTGTGAAATATCATTTCGATATTACTCTTGAATCCTCTTCATTTTTGTATATACAAATTCACCCAGCGTTTGTGAAATATCCTTGCAAGATCACTCTTGAATCCTCTGTGTTTTTGTATATACAAATATGCCCATCATTTGTAAAATATCCTTGCAAGATCACTCTTGAATCCTCTGAGTTTTTTTATGTACAAATTCACCCAGTGTTTGTGAAATATCTTTGCGATATCACTCTCGAATCCTCTGCGCCTTTTTTATATATATACAAATTTGCCCAATGTTGTGAAATATCCTTACGAGATCACTCTTAAATTCTCTGTGTTTTTATATTAAAAAAATTTCCCTGCGTTGTGATTCGCCTTGTGATCTTACCTAGATGGTCCTCTGCGTCTTATTAAAAAAATTCTCAACGATATTACTAAATCTTTTAATCCAGCTTCGTGTAGTTGTATATAGTTATGAAGGGGGTGTGGGATTTCCTTTTAGTTGGTTCCAATAGGTTGTCGATCCCTTGTCATTTGGATATGAGAGGAATAAGCCTTGAGTTTATTTTCATGTAAGGAGGGTTGGGTCCTTCTTTTAATTATTTTTAAAAATTAAAATTTATTTAGCAATGGATTATAATATCTATGGCCTAGTTAAGGATGCTATGGATTTATGAAAGGTTTAAATTTTTCAGTGGTTAGCTCCTAATTGTCAATCCTTTTAGAAGGATGAAAGAATTAAATTAATAAAGAAACCATCAAGATGGGTGGTGTAGGACTTGTTTCTATACATGTTAAACCTTCTCTTGCTGAGAAAAAATTCTCCATAGGTCATTCCTTGATTGTTAACACTAGATGGTAATTGCATTGACTATCAATTTATGTTATTGTAGATGGACTCTTGATGATGGCTAGTTGTGTCAACTAAATTGATACATGTTAGTGTAGAATGGAATCTTGATGGAATGTTTCATAGATGGCTATTCACGTTCTTTAACTAATGTATGTTTGTAATAGAATTTTCCGCGCCATGAATTTAATTTGATGTATGAGTGTTAAAAGAATGGATTTCTTTGTTCCATGAAATTAATAGGAAGTATGATGAGTTATTCAATTTTCTTACCCTTGTGCAATGAAAATAAAATCGATGATTACCTTTGTGCCATGGAATATGTTGATGATTAAGTAATTAGATTTCCTTGCGCTATGGAATAATGATGATGTATAAATTATTAAGTTATTAGATTTCATTGGGATATGGACTAAATGTTGATGTATAAATGATTAAGTAATTAGATTGATTGTTCTATGGAATAATGATGATGTATAAATGATTAAGTTATTAGATTTCGTTGCGTCATTGAAATAATGTTGATTTATGATTTATTAAGTGATTATATATTCACATGTATTGAAATAATGTTGATGTATGTTTAATTAAGTGATTAGATTACTCTTGCACCATGAATAACTGATGTTTAAGATCGATTGATTGATCTAGTTGATTTTGGCTTAATGGGATTAGTGGGACTTAGACACCTCCTTGTTTCTCAGAAGAGTTTCCAACCCTAAGACCTTAAATGGTCAAAATCAATCAAATGAATCCTGGGCTTGAGAGTTGTTTATGTGTCATGGAGGTCCTAACCATGCAGGATAGGTTGGGTGGGTAGTCATTTTAATATTCAATGTCTGGTTGATCATTATTTATAATTTGCTTCAGTTGATTGTGATGTGTTGAACTGCGTTGCTATTTATGTTTATGTGTTGAACGTGTGTCACTGTTATTTATGTTAATGCATTGGCCTTGTGTCATTATTAATTATGTTGTCGTGTTGATCATGCATTGCCATGAATTATGTGTTGACGTTTATTTCCTAATGATTTATAGAAAAAAAATTATTTACCTGTGTACATCGTTATTCATTTTCATAATGGAGGGGTCGTTACATATGGTATCAGAGCGAGTTCAAACCCGCGACTTGGGATCATTACGCCTTCCACTATATCAAACACTTGATTAATAACTTATCACTAATTAAGATTGAAATTTGTCCATGCAGGTAATCATGGTAGAGGATGTCCTGGAGGTAGATGATGTGGTTCTAAGGGAAGAGGCACGATGCCTCCAGTAGCATCCACACCAGAGGGTTCAAACCCCCAAGGAGAAGAACAAGTCATTGGACAGAAGTAGATTTTTGTGGGGGATGTGGTTGGTTTGATGAGGTCCTTTCATAGGATATCAGATACCTTGGTTAACCAACTAGATAGAGATGAGTCCAGGGCACCTGTACCTAATAAGGGTCCACAACGCACTCCATCTGGCAGTGGTAGAATTCATAGAGAAATCGATAAGGTTAAGTTTCATGAGTTCATGGGTACCACAGATGAATCAGTCACTGAGGCTTGGTTGGAGAACATGGCGATGTCCTTCTCACTTTGCGATTACACCTCCAACATGAAAGTCCACATGGTGGTCTTTCAACTGAAGAGGAGCGCTATTATATAGTGGAAGATGCTCATACCTCAACTGAACATTGTTGTCGAAGATGTGTCATGGGAACTGCTCGAGGAACGGCTCTGGGAGAGGTATTTATCATAGGAATTCATGAAGCACTAGCTCAATGAGTTCAATGCCTTATGATAGGGTGGTCGTACGGTGCCAGAGTATGAGGCCCAATTCATGGAGCTACTTAGGTATGCTCTAGATATGAACATGGAGAAGCTAAAGGTAAGAAATTTGTGTTTGGCCTTAAATTAAACATCTGTGTGAAGGTGAGGATCCTAATGCCACATATGTTGCACGAATCAGTCTAGAAGGCCCTCATAGTAGAGGAAGATCTGACTAGCAGAGGTCAGGGCAGGACTCCTACAAGACCGACTGGACAGACGACGACAGGTGTGCAACATGATCAGACATTAGCCATACATACTTCATGGTATCAAAATACGTCAAGAGGATCCACTTTCATGACACCATGATGACCAACTCTACAGAGGACTCCCTGCAGAGGACCACAACATCAACAACATTGTCACCCGCAACAACAACTATTGAGATTTGGGTGCCATGGAAAGTGGTCCCCTTGTGTTGATGAGCCTATAAACACAAGTAGGAAACATTTTTTACTATGTACCATGTACTTTATGTCTAATTTCACTTTGACTTAGGAGATTTAAGTCAAAAGTGAAATTTGGTCATTTTAGCCTAAAATGACTATTAATTCACTTTGTGGGTGAATTGAGGGACATAAAGAGAAACTATGGAAA
>ML799263.1:0-12983 GCA_009831015.1 Picea engelmannii
AATTAGATCTGAGAATTCAATTTTGGCATATGGGCAATCGACTTTATTGTTAAGAGCAATTTCATTTTCCGAGCAGAAATTTAGAATTTAATTGTTGGCTGCCATTTTAAATTACAACTCAGAATTCAAAAAATTTATGTATTCGCTGCCATTTCAATTTACAGCTCAGAATTCAAAAAATTTATGTGTTCACTGCCATTTTAAATTACAACCCAGAATTCAGAAAATTCAAGTGTTCGCTGCCAAATTTGTTTATAAATTTAGAGATCAGAGGTTTACTTATCCATTGCCTTATATTTTTGCAAAGTCGGATATTATAATTTGCTATGATTTGTTGCTAATCAAAATGTAGAGACCCTGCTTTCTGTTATTCATTGTTTGCTGTCAATTTTGTCAATTCTTAAGTTTAGATTTTCGTATGATATTTAAAATCTACTGTTAATGAAGTTTGGAAAATCTGGAGTTGACTTTGATGAGTCTCATCCAAACTATTATACTATTTGGATTTGTATTATTGAATCATTGCATAAGTAGTCACAACAAAAATGCATTGTTTTATTTAAATATTTAATTTCTTATGATCCACTATCAAATTTCTACTAATCCAAGTTGAAATCGTTATGATTGTTGTGTGTTAGTTGAATTTAGATTTGAATTCCCTTATTCGTCATATGAGTTATAGTATTATGAAAATTAAATTGGGCACTGCAAATTTATTTGTCATTCCGGAAATACAAATTTGATAGATGTGTAAAAAAAAACGTTGCATGCTAGAGTTTATCTAGTGGGGTCAGTGGAAATTTGTTGATATTACTTACATGTTAACCTTGGTGAAGTTTCGACTGGCTTATTGATGTATATTTAGTGTTGTTTTATATGGAAACTTATGGCCTTATGGATGCAATACCGATGGTTTTAGTTATCGCTACTTGAGCAGTGGTTAGTATGTAGTGAATGATTGACATAGATTTAGTTTTTACGCATTAAGGATTTATGTAGTAGATGGTGGATCTAGATATTTAGTTTTTATAAAGTTATTTCTAATGATGACTTAAACTTACTTATTCTCGCGCCCATGATTATTTAAGAATTGAATGACATGTTGCCTGATGAATGATACTTGCATGCAATGGAAGAATCATGTAATGTAATGCTTCATGTTAAATGCTACGGTAATGATCTCTTTTTATTATTAATTCATTGGCAAGGTTATGGTAATATAAATGTAATGTTGATTTATTTTATGGTAAATTTATTGTAACTTCATTGCATTGGTAGCATACAAGGAGTAATGTGATTGGCGATTGATGTTTTAATTGCAAGGTTATTATAACATAAGATGTGAGGTTGTTAAGATAATGTTAATGTAATTTTAAGGTATATGTAACATATAGGATGTATTGAGATTGTTAATTAATTTTAGGGTTAGTACTATAATTGGAATTGTCCAAACTCACAGTTGTATGATATCAGACTCTTCGATCTGATAAAGCTAGTCACTTTGTATATAAGTCTGTGTGTGTGATTATTTTCTGTGTAAAGAATCCAGTGTCGTATCAAGAGTCTCAGCCCCTTTAAAGGCAGGGTTTCCACTCTTGCGACAGACCTCTAAGGTCGTATCAGTAGTCTCAGGCTCTTTAAAGGCAGAGTTCCCACCACTGTGACCTCCTGACAGAGATTACTAGTTTCTGCCTGAGCAGTCGGCGAGAAGCCTATCTAATCTTCTCTCTCTCCGGAGCAGAGGACTAAGATTAAACACCCTTCTTTCCTATGCAGAAATAGTAAAATATACTACTATGGATTCTTCCATCTGTGTTCGTACTATACATAACACAGTATGTCGTTTAATGCTAGCAATTACTTGTTGTGCGCCTTATGTCTTCTTGTTGTGATCATCGTGGTTGCGTCTTTTTAGTCGTCAGGTGGCGACGTAGAGTCAAGTGTGTCTGTTTCCTTTTTACACGTGCACACACACCTTAAACAAAAATAAATAAATTTTCACCTGTTATCAGAGTTGTTGTCGTAACGAGGAGGATTTCACACTTGGCTAGGTGATTCCAATGCTTGTGTAAATACAAAGGGTAATACATCACCATCTTCAACTAGTATCTTATCCAAAGGTTAATAGAAGCTCATCTTCAACTAAATGCTTGTGTAAATACAAAGGGTAATAGATCATTAAAAAGGGTCAATGATCTATTAGCTCAAATGCTTGTGTAAATGAGGCTTTGCCATGAAATATCGATGTTGTTTATCAATTTCTCTCATTGAATGACCAACCAACATGTTTCTCTCCCAACCATTGAGTGGTTGCCTATGGTAAGAGATCATGTAAACTCTTTTATGTAAGTGAAGGTTTTTTGCAGTATGTAAAAGTCTTTTATATCTATATTAGACTTTATTATCCAAAATGAGGTATTCGTTATAATTATTCCTTTAGTCAAAGGGTAACTACAATTTCAAAACAACACCAAAGTGGGAGACTGGTTCTTTTTTGAGCAGTTTACTATGATAAGAGTCTATGGTTTGGAAGAGAAGCCATATAAAAAGTAAGTGTTGAATTTGGTTGTTCTAGAGACTGAACGCAGGGATTGCCATTCAACTCAGAGGTTTATCATTCACAATGCAAAGTTTATCAATAAAAACATAGAGATGTACCCAAGTTCAAGCAATTAAAAACACAGAGAGTAATCGAATTTTTAATCAATCAAGCCGCAGATTTACTCGTTTATAAGAAGGCGCAAAGACTAAACATTCATCCATGAATCAATCAACTCAGAGATAAGTAAAGGATAGACAACCGGGAAAATTCTTATCCTTCACTCATCATCCATGCATAGAAAAGAAGGGAATTTGAATCTATTGGTCTTTAACCATTGAAGTGACAACCGTCGATTTGGCTCCTGGCCGAATGCTTAGGCACAGAATGATGACTAAATGGATAAGGGATGGAAGACAAAAACACAATATTTTCATAATAATCAATAAAACCCACACAGAGAAGTCATTGAAATTAGAAGTTAGGTTTTCAAAGGGATTGTCATTCAACTCAAAGGTTTATCATTCACAATGCAAAGTTTATCAATAAAAATGTAGAGATGTACCCAAGTTCAAGAAATTAAAAACGTAGAGATAAATCGAAGTTTTAATCAATCAAGGTGCAGAGGTACTCGTCCATAAGAAGGTGCAAAGACTAAACATTCAACCATGAATCAATCAACTCAGAGATAAGTAAGGGATAGACAACAAGTCAAATTCTTATCCTTCACTCATCATCCATGCATAGAAAAGAAGGGCATTTGAATTTACAGGTGTCTTTAAACACCGAAGTGACGACCATCGATTTGACTCCTGATCAATTGCTCAAGCATGGAATGATGACTAAAGGGATAAGGGACATAAGATAAAAGCACAATCTTTTCATAATAATCAATAAAACCCACACAAAGAAGTCATTGAAATCAAAAGTTGGGTTCGCCAAGGGATTGGCATTCAACTTAGAGGTTTATCATTCACAATGCATAGTTTATCAATAAAATTGCATAGATGTACCCAAGTTCAAGAAATTAAAAAAGCAGAGAGAAATCAAAGTTTTAATCAATCAAGGTGCAGAGGTACTCTTCCATAAGAAGGTGCAAAGAATAAACATTCAACCATGAATCAATCAACTCATAGATAAGTAAGGGATAGACAACAGGGGAAATTATTATCCTTCACTCATCATCCATGCACGAAAAAGCATGACATTTGAATCTATAGGCCTTTAAACACCTAAGTGACGACCATCGATTCGGCTCCTGGCCAACTTCTCAGGCACAGATTGATGACTTAAGGGATAAGAGACGGAAGATAAAATTACAATCTTTTCATAATAATCAATAAAACCCATAGAGAGAATTCATTGAAATCAGAAGTTGGGTTCGCCAAGGGAAATCAATTCAAAAAACCAACAAGCAAGGAGATTATAAATACAAGTTACTAATTTATTAATGGTAGTAATGAGAAACTTATCTTTAAGTACAATTTATTAAATTCTCTATAGTCTAGGACCATCCTTTGAGACTTATCCTTCTTTTTTACTAAGATCACTAGAGAAGAGAATACATTCTTGTTGAGACACATGATTTCAACTTCTAATATGTCTTTACCCATTTACTCTGTCTCACTCTTTTGACAATATAGAAAGCAATAAAGTCTAACATTGAGTGGATTACTACCCAAAATTAACTCAATAGCATGTTCATAATCTTTGAACATGGTTGAATACACTAAGACCACATATATATTACTTATAACATTTGTTTAAGATTCATTAAAAGTTCCCTATGGTTGGATCCACTAAAAAAACGTATTAGAACATTTCTTTAAGATTCCTTAAAAGTTCCCTATGGTTGGATCCACTAAGACCACATATAATGCAATGCATTAGAATCCTCAAAACAAAGAGTTTAATATTCATAACCTCACACACCCACTAATAACATCAACATGTTTTAATCACAGTGAGGTGAAGGCATTGCATGAACATGGATTATATGCCATTGATAAAGTGTTAAGAACCAAATGTCAATATAGCATAGAAAAACCTCAGAATAAGTACTCAACACCTTGAAAAAGAGATAAATTCAAATAATAAGCCCAGTGAATTACATGAGTGTTAATTCCAAACAATGCATTACACGATATTGTGGGAGTCAACTCTTCAGATGAAATTGCTTCTACGTTTTCATCTTGAGATGGTTCTTGTTCTTTTTCTTGTTCTTCTTCCTCTTCATAATCTATGTAGAACAATTTCTTCTCACCACACTTATGTCCCTTACTGTGTAACTTGCTGTCACAATTAAAGCATAAACCTTTTGCTTTTCTTTCCTCTAATTTTTGAGGTGTCAACCTTGTAGGTTGAGGTGTTTTAGAAGAAGGAGCATTATTCTCTCTATAGATGTTGGGATTGGTCCTTCTAGTAGCCATAGCAATATTTTTACTTTCAACATTTCTTGCCACCTTAAATGCATTCTCCAATGATTTGGGTTCCCAAAGGTGAACCTCATGTTGAATNCATTAAAAGTTCCCTATGGTTGGATCCACTAAAAAAACGTATTAGAACATTTCTTTAAGATTCCTTAAAAGTTCCCTATGGTTGGATCCACTAAGACCACATATAATGCAATGCATTAGAATCCTCAAAACAAAGAGTTTAATATTCATAACCTCACACACCCACTAATAACATCAACATGTTTTAATCACAGTGAGGTGAAGGCATTGCATGAACATGGATTATATGCCATTGATAAAGTGTTAAGAACCAAATGTCAATATAGCATAGAAAAACCTCAGAATAAGTACTCAACACCTTGAAAAAGAGATAAATTCAAATAATAAGCCCAGTGAATTACATGAGTGTTAATTCCAAACAATGCATTACACGATATTGTGGGAGTCAACTCTTCAGATGAAATTGCTTCTACGTTTTCATCTTGAGATGGTTCTTGTTCTTTTTCTTGTTCTTCTTCCTCTTCATAATCTATGTAGAACAATTTCTTCTCACCACACTTATGTCCCTTACTGTGTAACTTGCTGTCACAATTAAAGCATAAACCTTTTGCTTTTCTTTCCTCTAATTTTTGAGGTGTCAACCTTGTAGGTTGAGGTGTTTTAGAAGAAGGAGCATTATTCTCTCTATAGATGTTGGGATTGGTCCTTCTAGTAGCCATAGCAATATTTTTACTTTCAACATTTCTTGCCACCTTAAATGCATTCTCCAATGATTTGGGTTCCCAAAGGTGAACCTCATGTTGAATGTTATCCTTTAAAGTTCCCATGAATATATCAATCAAGTGCTCATATGGAATATCTATTACCTTTATATTCAATCTTTGGAAGTTCTCAATGTGCTCTGTAACTGAACCCTTTTGCTTGAGATTTATCAATTGGCTAAAGAAGGTATTGCTCCTTGTATCCTCATAGTGTGCTATAATTTCTTCCGTGAAAATTGTCCAAGTGATGAGTGTTTTGCGAGAACAAATCCATCGATACCATACAAATTGATTGGGTTCTAAATATAAAGAAGCAATTCATACATTTTGTGTACGTGACATATTATGTAGATCAAAGAATTGCTCCATCTGAAGCATTCATGTGATTGGGTCCTTGCCATCAAACTTCCTCATATAGATCTTAGGAACGTGGTTGGTCTTCAACCTAATGTTAGAATTTCTCCGTTCTTGATTCACCTTCCTTGTGTCCTCATCATGAATTTCATGGGATACATTTTCACTTTCAGGTGTCCTCTCTATTATGAAAATATTCAATCCTTCCATGATCTCCCCTTGTAAACCCTCCATCATCTCTTGTAGTTCATCTTTTGTTACTGTCTTCTTTTGTAGTTCATTTATGTCCCTACGCATTTCTTCACCTTCATCAAGAGTCCATGTAGGATTATCTGGAGACTTATTTGGTATAGAAGTTCCCTTTTTGGGTGGCATGTTGGCCAAATATCACTTTTGAACCTTGATTTTGTGGTGGTTCTGCTAGACAATATTTATTCTATTGTATATCCAAAGTTTCGGCCCTCCTGTGTATGAAACTTTATTTTTTGTAGTTCTCTGATATGTCTTCTCTGCAATTCCATAGATCTTGATCAAAATTGGATGTGCCAAGTGGAATTTATGGTAACTTCCCCACAACTTGTTGAGTTTTGGCCTTTCTAGGAGATGTCACTTGTATAGCGTGCCCCGCACAAAATAATTGATATAAAATTTTGAAACGTGTACCCAAAATACTACAGAATGTCCATTATCCAATGAAACCAGTATCACTCAATTTGGATACTCTAGGAAAAAGTTATGATTGTTTTACCTGGAACACCTTCTTGAGACTAGTCAATAGGATAGTCAGATACCCTATCTTCCACAGGATGTATCTACAAATGTAAGAGGACCCATAAGCTAAAAAATTTCCACATATACCTTACTAATTTTTTTGAATATCCATCGAAGTTCAAGGTCTAAAACGTTACAAAAAATATTTTATATTGAAAATTCTGCAATGACTCAGTTGAGGATGATTCCAGAACCCTATCATGCACAGGCTGTATCTCCGAAATTATAAGGCCTCAGGAGATGAAAATTTAACACAACATACCTTGATCTATCTAATAAAGATCCTCCAAGACGTTCCTTCTGAAACATTGTAGAAACAAATTTATAGTGAAAATTCCACGGTGTCTCAGATGTAGCAGCGAAACCCCAAGACCTTGAGCTCTGATACCATATGTTAAAAACCAAATGTCAATATAGCATAGAAAAACCTCAGAATAAGTACTCAATGCCTTGAAAAAGAAAGAAATTCAGACAATAAGCCTCTTCGAGGGGGCAACCTCCTTATGCCCACATAAATGTACAATTTCAAGATGATTCCAAATGAAAATGTCTCCTTGGTATATATAGGAGACTAGGAGGTATAATTACAGCTAATGGAATAAATCCGACATAAATAAAATAACATTACTAATGTAATATGCCCCAATTAAAGGGTAATGAGCCAATATTAGGGATTAACATAAACTTCCCATTAGCATTATTTATGTCATTGAGTTTTTATCCTAATTCCTTTATTGTCATGTTACATGGGATGGGTATGAGGGTTGTTTGTATTCCTAATATAAATTAAGATGAGGTGGAGCATATGTAATATTTGTGAGGCTTAGTTGGAGTTAGAAATCTAGATAAAATGTAGTCCTATAAGGTGGAAATTCACATTGATTGAGAGTAATGATGACAATCATTTCAAATGTAAGTGCATCATAACATATTGTAAACATAGTAATGTGAGTTTTAATGGGATATATGTTTTGAAGAAGATGCAATTGATTAAGTCTTAATTGTCACAGAATTTGTGGTGGTAATGAAAACTATTTCTACAAATAGTAATGTGAGATTTAATGGCATATATATTTTGAAGAAGATGCATTTGAGTGAGTCTTAATTGTCACAAAATTAATGGTTCCAAATGGTAATGTTTACAATGATGCTAATGGAGTATTTTAGGTGATATTCTTAATGGGAATCTAAATTTTATATAATTATCCAATATGCCTGGAAGAGTAATAATACTATATGGGACATATAAGCCCAAGATCATTCAAGAGTTTCTAGTTTCAATTATCCATTACATGGACAGGGTCAAATACGACCATGTCCATGTAGAGTGACAGGCCCGAATTCAGGCCTGTCCCTCTACATGGACAGGGTCGAATACGACCAATCCATGTATAGGGACAAGCCCGAATTCATCCCAATCAATAGTACATAAAGCCGGAAACAATGAATCTATCATATCAATAGTGCAATGAATACTAGATTACACTTGTATAGAGTTAACCAAGCTTGAAGATGTTATGATAAGATAACATGAACGGATGGAATAGGCCATAGCTTGTGATTATGGTTTTTTTCTAGATAGGTTACAATGCTTGATTACAGATCGAACTAAGCTATATGTTATGTTGAAACAAAGATAATGATTCTCAATACAACACTGATTCGTTATCTATTAATTTTCTTATACAACTGTATTCATCATATTCAAGAATTATTGGATTATGATTATGTTCATAGCTCATGTTAGTCATGTAAGCTTAATATGGAGATACACTAAGCTCAAATAAGGATAACAACATATCAAGCACACATCAATTTAGCTATGTACTACTCTTAGTTATAACAACATATCAAACACACATCATAGAACATGAACAAATCTTCTTGTATGAGTCATAACCCTATATTATGTTGAGATCATAGACACATAGAGTAGATTATCATAAGTTGAATGTAAAGGTTGTTGTTGTATTTGTATTAGTATTGAGTTAGAACCAATCCCATTAATATGAAAAGGTATAAGAAGTGTATACATGTAACATATGAGCACAACCAGTTTAAGTCTTATTCATATCCTATACTAGGAGTAGGACCCTAATCAATAAGAGTGCAACATCAGTGTCATTATGAATGAATATGATGGAATTACTTCTAAGCAAAGAATGTAGTGTAATTCAGTTTGTTCACAGGTCTTGTTGTGGTTTCATATCATATTAGTTCATTACTTCATCATGTTCAACCCTATACAATTAGCTGGTATGATTACAACAGGTTTGATTCATGGTTCTATACACTTCCTTTATCCCTATTGTTTCCATGATTGTAATTTTTAACTAAAAATTTAAATTTCCTAAAAATTTAAATTAGAAATACTATTAGCAGAGAAGTGGAGTTTTTGTCGAAATTGTACTTCTTTTGCTCCTATTGCAGCAACTACTATAGGCAAATCTTTGTATTTCAAGCTTTTTGTTAGGTCTGTTAAATATTGTGATATGTACTAGGTCCTTTATGGTGATGTTTATTTACAGTTGTTGTCGGAGTCTAATTTTGTTCAGTCTGGGAACTATTCAAGGCAGTGGTGGCCTTGTAGCAGTGATGCTTAGCCCTTGGTCTCATTGTTTATAGTTATACTATCTAGTTTGTGTCATGCCCTAAATTTTAAAGTCTCTTTAGGCCTCTGTCTATTTTCTGCAACTCTGTCTATTTGCTTAGCGGTTGTATGAATTTCCTATGGAATTGGGCCTTTGTTACTAGTTCTAGATCTACTTATCCTGCTGCTTGAGGTACTACATGGACATGGCCGAATATGGCCTTGTCCATGTACATTGATAGGCTTGAATTCAGGCCTCTCCCTATACATGGACAAGGCCATATTCGTCCATGTCCATGGACAGGGACATGTCTAAATTCGAGCATGTCCCTATACATGGACAGGGATGAATATGGCCCTGTCCATGTATAGGGAGAGGCCTGGATTCGGGCCTGTCAATGTACATGGACAGGGCCAACCCTATCCATGTACATTGACAGGCCCGAATCCAGGCCTCTCCCTATCCATGTACATTGACAGGCCCGAATCTAGGCCTCTCCCTATACATGGATAGAGCCATATTCGTCCATGTCCATGAACAAAGACATGTCCAAATTTAGGCCTGTCCCTGTACATGGACAGGGTCGAATAAGGCCCTGTTAACATTCTAAACAAATTTTTTAAATTTTTAATTTTTAACTAAAAATTTAAATTTTCAAAAAATTTAAAATTTAAACATGATTGAAATTCTAAATTCTTTAATAGTTAGTGTAACACATAGCCATTACTAAGCTAAGGGACAGGGCCATACTCAGCCCTGTCCATGTACAGGTACATGCTTGAATTCAGGCCTATCACTGTACATGGACAGGGCCGAATAAGGCCCTGTCAACAATCTAAAATAAAATTCTAAATTCTAAATTCTAATTCTAAATTTCCTAATCTAAACGTACTTGGACCGAATGCCTGCAGCTCCAACGTCTTCCCCCTCGCAGCTCCAATGTCCGCCCACCCGCTACTCCAACGCCCACAAGACCACCCGTCTGTAGCAACACTAAACACCAAACGTCCACCCGCAACAAACAATAAACAACAAACACCAAACCGCCAAACACCAAACGTTCGTCCACAAGACCACTCGCTCGCAACAAACACCAAACACCAAACGTCTGCCCGCAACAAACAACAAACAATAAACACCAATACTAACTAATAGGTATGAACTAACTAACAACTCGCAAAAACTATAGTAGGTGCGATGTGCGGGTAATATATAAACTGTGGTTTGGTCGAAAGAGATTTTCGGCTGAAAGATGCTTTTGGCCGAACTAATCTTTCGGTCGAAAGATTATTTCGTCCGAAACATTATTTCGACCGGAATATCTTTCTGCTGAAAAGATGTTACCGGATGAAAAATATTTGTCCAACTAAAATTGTACATGAAAATCGAGGGCATCTTCATGGTACCATTCGATTTGACATTCAAAGGTTCAACGGAAACATTTTTCAGCCGAAAAAATAGAATTTTCGGTTGAAAAAAAAATTAGTTCGACCGAAAAAATGTTTTTCGAAATTTTGGAGACCCGATTCTCACGAAAGTGTTACCCACCTTCATGAATTCACCCGTTTACTTAAGCTCAGTCTAAGTCAGTGGGCAAGCAGTCAAGTTATAAATGGAGCCGATCTTTATCTTCTCGAGCTAAGTTAAGTAGTTGAAGAGTCAATCGTATTAATGGCAGTGTTTAATGTTGAGTTGGTCTTACTTCTACAAAAAGTCTCAGTCGGAGTCCATATAAGTCTGAGTCCTTTAGTTAGTCGAAGAAGCATGAGATGCAGTTGATACAGAGAAGAAGCAAAGAGGTAGAGAGGAAGGAGAAACAACAACAACTGAGGAGTTAAAGAAATTTGAGCACAAGAAGAAGTCATTTGAGCCGAAACTCATCTTTTTTATTGTATTTTGTATTCATTCAAGTTATTAATATCAAGTATTTTGTTTGTTGACAAGTTTTAGTCATATTTCTGAGTTTATGTTCTAAGTATAGCATTTTGTTATTTTGCATCCATAAATCAATTCATTAAATGTATTTATTCACAAAGCGCAACAAATCGTGCAATCTGTGCACCAGTTCATTTTGAGAACTTTGTTGCGAAAACTGTTTTGTGCACAGTATTTAAAACTGCATTGCACGGGTCATCCAATTATGAGATGTTGGAGATAATGCTTCCTAATTGATCAAAAATCTCTCTTCCTAAATTTGAAATAAGTTGGATCTCATAACAACTAATAAATCACGAAATGTTTACTATCCCATTTCTTGTTTATACATAAATAAATAACCCTGCCACAATTAAAAAAAAATCCGATAAACAAAGAACTAGTTAGTCTCTCCTTCCGATAAACAGAGAACTAGTTTGTCTCTTGGGCCAGAGTTATTCCGACAAAGAGCACCAACGAAGGTACATTTTTTTGGAAAGGCCGACCCAGATGCCGTATATTTCTTTCTCAATCTCATTTTCATCCTCTGGGGTTGAGAAACTGAATTCAGTCTTCCATTTTTTTACTTCAGATTCTTTATCTATTTGTAGAAAGCCCAACTTGCTAGACGAATAAGTTGAGCAAATCGCTCCTTTGATTAGTTTAGTTAACTGTCAAATTGTTTGGTTTCTTGTTTTCATCGCTGAGTGAACTGTTAGGCGCTTCGTTGTTTACGAAGCATTTCCTTACATGTAATTCCTTTTATATATCAATTCAAATAATGAGATCCGTGTGGTGTTTTGTGCTATTCTGTTCTGCGGTTCTGTTAAAATCGTTTTCTGTTTTCTCTGTTCTATCAATCCGTTTTTTCTGTTGCCGCAGATTTGTTTTCATGGTATCAGAGCAGGCTGCAGATCCAGCCTCTGTCCATCTTGCCGAATTGCAAAACGTTTTTCAGCAAGCTCCGTAAGAATTGCAAATCTGTTTTTTTCTGTGCAATTTTTTTTAGCCGCCGGTATATAATTTTTTGAGCAGAAAATGGCCAGCATGAGCAACCAGGCTCTCATGCAAGCACCTGTTTTGAACGGGTCGAATCATAGTACTTGGGTATCCAAGATGAAAGTTTTTCTGAGCTGTCATGAATGCTTAGAGATTGTCGAAGATGGAGTTACCTTGCTGAAAGCTGAAGATCAAGATGCATTGGATCGAGATGCGAGACACACTTACAAAGAAGTGGTCAAGAAAAATGCAAAAGCCTTATGGCTTATCTTCCAGGGGGTGGATGAGTCCATCTTTCCGAAAATTGAAGGCAAGAGCACTGCCAAAGGAGCATGGGATACTCTCATGAATATCTATCAAGGAACTGAGAAAATGAAGACCGTCAAGTTGCAAACTTTGCGACGGAACTTTGAAACAATGTCTATGAAAGATACAGAGACAGTCAACCAGTTTATGACGAGTGTACAGCACCTCGTCCATCAAATCCGAAGTCAAGGTGAAGACATTCCCGATCAGAAAATTGTGGAGAAGGTATTGCGAAGCCTTCCTGAAAAATTTAATATGGTTGTTGTTGCAATCGAGGAATCGAAGGATCTGA